>CM060950.1:57119849-57137134 GCA_030765055.1 Mantis religiosa
CGAACGTATTCGGAATGTTTGCAACATGCTTGGCAATATAGGTAAGTACAACTTTCTCCATCTGATGAGAAGTTACGATCACCAGCGATCCACTGTTTCGGAACAGATACCAATGCTTTGAGATATTTCCACGTTATATTTCACGAATACAACAGAATGAAACGAACATACGCTTCTCAAAAACTAAATTCTTTACTGAACTAATAAGACTAATACTTCATAAGGGTTTACGCAGAGGTTTATGCTATGTGTCTGGAAATAGTCAATTGACAGATGTTATGAGTAAGAGTCTAAAATGTAAATATTATATCATAGCATGTATTAGAAAAAAGGTTGTGAAGGATTGGTAGCATTTTAGACATCTACAGGGTAAGTGACTAGGGTCAATTCCAGTAGATGCAATTTATGTAACAGCTTGGCATTAAACTAAATAAATACACAAATCAATCAATACATAATAAGTAAATAAATAAAATGCTCTGTGTCAGTAAAATATAGCAGACCAAATTATCGACATTTATTATTGTAACTACCCTCTTTTGGGTAAGAAAGAAAACAATTTATAGAATCGTTAAAAATCAACAAAATGATTATACCTTCATGTACAATATATAATGAAAGTTTTTAAACATAGGCAATTATATACATAGCAGCTTTGCGCATTATATTCAAAATACCTTAAAATGGATATATGTATAACCTAAATGTCTGCACTTTCTCACTAGGATTTTAAAAAAGCAAATAAGCCTAAATACGCAGCTTAGAAATGGCGTGAGGTTAAAATAACTAGTATGATGTTCAGAATTGTGCTAGACACTTGTATATTCAGAGTAAGCCTTTAGTGGTGTGAGTGTGTGACCTAAAGTTATAAAATAACTAATGAGTTGTGCAGAAATATCTTCGATACGATTAGAATTAGGGTAGCCTTTTAAGCTATGAGTAAAATGACTTAAGGTTTCAACAATAAGTTCCTCATAGTGTGCGGGATGCACCTTTCAAAAGGAGAAACCTTTTAGTTTCGTTATTGTAATGATCTAAGGTTAAATAGCTAAAATGAAGGAGAAATTACGTAAAGCGTGACAAACGTTCCTCTGCCAGCCAGTAGAGGGTGTGGTATCTCTCGGACCAATAACTTCAGAATGACAAACTCCAGGTCAGCGATGATTGGTTACGTATATGACGGGCCTTCCAGCGATTGCCCTACTGAAGCGTGTGTCAATCACAATGTAATTTATCCTCCCTCTTCGTAATAGGTTCCTCAGAAGTGTGCTAAATAGTGGCATTTTAATAGTGTGAGTGTAATGACAAGGTTAAACTAAGACACTTTTCAGAAATGTGCTAGTTAGTACATATGTAATCAGTAGAGTCCGGATTTCTAAGCAAAGTGCCTTTAAATGCTCATAAATACCTTCTTTTGTTTTTGCTGAATTACAGAGTTTGCCTACTTATTTTAAGCTTTTAAATTAAAATAGCTTATTTTATCCAAATCATGGAAATTTAAAAAGTAAATGTTCACTCCTAGCCATCATTTTATCATTCAAACGGTTTACATCGTCTCGCTGAAACAGGAGCCGATATTTAAAGAAGTGGATCTTGTTGTCTCTAACGTAAAGAGATGTTTGTATTGTCGCCGATTAGAGCTGCTTCCAAATTTGTATTTACCTCCTCAGCCACATTTAACTCAATGGGGTTCTTGATTAAAGGCTCTGTCATACTACGCAGAACATTCCAGTGAAGTAAAGACAGTTTTGTACTCCTTAGATGAAGAAGATGCAAGCAGCATTTGCCACTGCACATGAATGTTTTTTTTTTTTTTTTTTTTTCTAATATTGGCATGCAAGATAAGATAGAGTATATCCATAGCCGTTTCTCCAAAATACCTGCTATTGTAACACAGTTAGAGGCTCGAAATAATATCTTGGAACATTCGCTTTCTGCGATAGTTGAAATTTCAATAAGGCTGTCTTCAGAGACTCGCGGTATTGTTAAAACTGCCTTTCAGAAACTAAGTAAAGTATTAATGAAAAACGCTTATTACGAAAAATTTGTAAAAAAAAAAAATTCTGGTACAGTTTTTTTTGTTTCATTTTTCGTGCCCATATGCTTGCATATTTCTCTATTTGATAGTGCTTACAAATCCGGGCTCTGGAATCAGAGTGGCCTTTTAATGGTGTGAGTGTAATGTTGATCTCGGGTTACAATAAGTTCCTCAGAAGATTGCTTGATACGTTTGCAGTCAGTGGTATTTAATAGTGTGAACATGACTAGCACCCGATTTGAATGACTCCAAAATGCTTGAAAAATGACACAGACACACAGACAGAAAATCCTTAGAATGAATACTAAATTACAAAAAATGGCTGAGATTGATTCAAATTGGAGTATACAAATCTATAGCTTAATTAATTTTACATTCATGAATATAAACGCTATGCACGTAGAGAAGTGCAAGAGTTAATAAAACACACACACACACACACACACACACACACACACACACATATGTGTGTGTGTGTGTGTGTGTGTGTGTGTGTGTGTGTGTGTGTGTAGGGTAGTCATCCCTGGTTGGAGACTTGAACGCATAACTTCTCCCCTGACAATAGTCTCACCACAATCTGTAAGCAACCCTTTTTCTAGGAACATTGAACATAATTTGATATTAAACATTACTTCCAATATTTTTATTAAAAATGTATAATCAACCTATTAATATAATTACAATTTTAATTGCATCCTATCTACGAGGGCTGTTCAATAAATAATGATCATATTTTTTTTACAGTCTTAATCTTTTGCACTAAATTTCAATCTTATTATATTCTGTTAGCTTAATGTAAAACAAACACGCCGTAGTAGTTTCACTGTTGGTACTCCTGGTTCCCACCTGTGAGAACCAGCTAAGTTCAGACATGTTCAGTATCGCCTACCGCTGCAATGGAGGTAACATGCAGTTAAAGTTGATGTTAGAGGAAGATCCGGAGATTCTTTCAAACGTAATCACTGCTGATGAAACTTGGCTACATCATTTTCATCCTGAGAGCAAACAGCAAAACTCAGTTTGGAAATCTCCTTCATCACCAACCCCCAAAAAATAAAAAGTGGTTGCTTCTGCTGGGAAAGTTATGGTCATCTCATTCTTTGATGTTCATGGAATGGCTTATCAGCATGTTGTACCTGCACACACATCAGTAACTGGACAATACTACAGGGATGTCCTGAAAACATTGCATGAATATATCAGGCGCAAAAGACCACATTTCCATGAAGCACGCTGAATGCTGCATAACGATAAAGCGTGGCCGCATATTGCCAATGTTGTTGCTGAATATTTTGCAAAAATCAACGTGAAGTGCATCCCTCACCCTCCCTATATTCCGGATTTAGCCCCATGTGACTCTTTTCTATTCCCTAACTTGAAGAAACACCTTCGTGAGAGGCATTATCCATCATCAGAAGCAGTGGTGAAGGCTGTGGAGGCGATTTTGAAGGATCTCTCAAAAATGGTTTCCAGAATGTCTTTGAAGACTGGCAGAAATGCTGGGACAAGTGCATCGCATTTAGGGGAGACTGTTTTGAGGACCATCAAAATTATGAGGATGAATAAAGGTACGTTGTCAAAAAAAAAAAATGTGATCATTCTTTATTGAACAGTCCTCGTATTTTTAAGATTAGTCGCCGTTGGGTGCAATATTTATAATATTTTGGGCTTTATTATTATAATATAGTTATTATGAAAATAAAAATATAAACTAGGATTAGATACCCTATTACGTTCATTGTAAAATTGTGGTAGCCAGCCATTAAATGAGAAAAATGAAATGTGTTGTTAATTAATAGAAATTAATTATTCTTTCAAACTGGCCGTGTGTAGGCTAAATTGTGGAGAATTTAATGTCATATCGGCACGTTGGCCATAGTGGCACAATGGTAGTGCGGCTGGACGGAAACCAGAAGATCCGTGGTTCAAATCCCGGCTATGGCATTGAATTTTTCAGTCTGACTCTACGTTTCCACATGAAATGTGTTGTGTTTAACACCAGCTTTTACTACATGCGGCACCGCAGACGGTGACACTAATGATACATGAGATGAAGATGCAGCTCCAGAGGAATGAGATGGTGGGGGAAACCCGCCCCAGGGCCGTGTGGTCCACCACAAATCTGATTTTGCGGTCGCCTGGGAGTGATCACAGGTCGCCTTGCTAAGAGTTGAGCGGTCTAACCACTCAGCCACGGCGCAGGCCATTAAATGAAAAAGTGATATTCCTTCCAAGAATAGGTCATGGATGTACAAAGTCACACTTATCACTAAGTTAAATAGTGAATTTTATATGTTTGGAAAAATGTAAAATGTGAACAATATTAAACCTCTTATATACTCAATGAAAGGAAATGACTAACGGAAAACGTAAAGCGCAAGAAAATAATGGCTTATAATGACCAGAATGTCTTAATCATGTGCATTTTCATTACCTAGGACCTATGAAGAGGATTTATGTACACGCCAATAATGTCTATAATTCATCAATTAAAAGAAGATATGTGATTGCAATTCGGGCCCTGATAAGGGTTGTCATATATTTACGATTTCTGTATAAATATAACGGAGGATAAAAGCGAAAGAAAAAGAGACTTCAAAAATAGCAGACAATTCTGCAACTTTCCCTCTCTATATATATCCCACTTCCTGTATTGCTGCCCCCACTCTTTTGCTCTCTCTTTGTCCCGCTCTGCCATCGTGCCCTACAGCTACTGGTAAAATATATCTCCTCGTGCTCCTTTTCTGTCTCTTTGCTTCCAGGATAACCTCCCTAGCAGTTTCCACTGTAGCATGTCTCTTCTTCCTCTGTTTACCTCTGGCACCAAGATATGCATTCCCTTGTCGTTCTTTCTCTAATATGGTTCCTCTCTCCCATCGTCTCTCTCTGTCACTGCGATATGGTACATTCCCTGTTTGTTCCTATTCTAAAATGGATCTTCTCTCTCGTTCTCTCTGTCTCTCTCTTTCCATCACCAGAATATGATACCTTCACTTGCAGTTCTGCCTCTTTCTCTATATCTCTCCCTCTCTATCACTAGGATATGGCACATTCCCTTGTCGTTCCTAGTCTAATATGCATCATCTCACTCGTTCTATCACTTTGTGTTACCCGAATATATCTTCCCTTCCAGTTCCTACTGTGGTATGTCTCTCTCTTCCTCTCTCCCCCGATATGCTGCATTCCCTTGTCGTTCCTACTCTAATGTGGATCCTCTCTCTCGATTTCTCTTTCTCTGTCACCAGCATATACCTTCCCTTGCAGTTTCTACTGTAGTATGTCTCTCTCTCCCTCTCTCCTCCGATATGCTGCATTCCCTTGTCGTTCCTACTCTAATGTCGATCCTCTCTCTCGATTTCTCTCTCTCTCTATCTCTCTCTCTCTATCTCTCTCTGTCACCAGGATATACCTTCCCTTGCAGTTTCTACTGCAATACATACATACACTATGTATATATTAGGATTATGACTAGGATTACAACGGAGAGGATTCAGGACTGCATCCAGTCTTGAACTATTGTACCTATGCCACCAGTGGGGCATTCCGGGGAGGAAGGATGAGTCGAGAGGAGACAGAGGGCGGCCGTCCAAGGAGCCCCGATAGTGCAGAAGGCAGGTTCCCTATATTTTACTTAATTGGAAACGTCCCCATGTAGATCAGGACAACGGACATTCTCCCCTACTGAGGTTCAGAAGCGGTCCCAGTAGCCGGTTTGGAGACCGACAACCGACCTACCGTAGGAGGAAGTGGTTCACTCAGAGTATATCATCCTGCCATGCACCTCCGACACTTCCACCCTGAAAGAAACCACCAGATGAGAGATGATGTGAAATGATAATGGAGATGAAATCGAGGGACAGGAAATTCGGGGGGTGTGTAATTAACCTACCCAAAAATCGCCTGGCGACCCAGGAAAACTCCTGAAAAAACCATGGGTCAATTAGGTGGGCCACGGGAATCGAACCCGGCCTCTCGAATGCCGGCCACTGATGAAACCGCCTGAGCATAATAACATGCTATGTTCCCTTGTGGTTCCTACTGTTATAGTGACCGCGCTTAAAGGATCCCCAGGCGGCTAGTTTTTTACGGAAAAACTGTTCTTATCCCTAACCACAATGCCATAAACATCTTAGGATACACTTACCGGGGAGGAGGGGTGAAGAATTTTAGGCAGTGTTTAGAGCTGAGAATACCCAGGGTTGCCGTGGTTTAAAATAACGTTTAGAAGAAAAAAAATCAAGCTGAATTTTAATTAATTAATGTGTCCTATAATACATAAAGTTACAACGCTTTATAACATAACTGAAAAGAGATATATTACCTGTGCTGTTATGGTATAGTACTTATATTACCTACAAGAACTAAATGCGTATTATTAGCATAATATTCAATAAAATCTTAGTAAAACATTCCAATGCCATGTTGTAGGACCATCATTACAATTTTAAAAAGATTAAACTGCATGAACTAAATTGCAAGGGATATTTACTTGAAAATTAAAGAAACACTTTGGATATTCTGGTAGTTTATAATAATTTAAAATCAAAGATTGCACGTTAGAGCTTTGTTTATTGCAATTGTGAGTCGATTTATCAAAAAAAAAAAAATCCTATATTCTATGGCAGCTAGTGGTGAATCAAATTTCAGTTGATTTAACAAAGCAGTAAATACTGCTAAGGAACTGAATACGAACTAAGGAACTAAAGAAAAACTAGTAAGGAAAATCTATTACTCTTTTTAAATGTTGGAAGCTTTTTACAAGGATGTCTGCTAATTTTACAAGTTTGAATATAGTTAAGCAGTTTAATTTTTTTTTTTGGAGGGGGGCTTCTGTTAAACACAATTTAAATAAATAATCACGTACATTCTACATAATAATTAAATGTCATAAACACTTTAGAACTCGAGAAAGGTTAGAAATGCCGTATGGTATATACGAGGGCTGTTCAATAAAGAATGATCATAATTTTTTTATGGTCATAATTTTTCGCACTAAAATTCAATCTTATTATATTCTGTTAGCTTAATGTGAAACAAACACACCGCAGTAGTTTCATTGTTGGTACTCCTGGTTCCCGCCTGTGAGGACCAGGCAAGTTCGGACATGTTCAATATCGCCTACCGCTGCAATGGAGGTAACATGCAGTTAAAGTTGATGTTAGAGAAAGATTGGGAGTTTCTTTCTATCGTAATCACTGCTGATGAAACTTGGCTACATCATTTTGATCCTGAGAGCAAACAGCAAAGCTCAGTGTGGAAATCTCCTCCATCACCAGCCCCCAAGAAAGCAAAAGTGGTTGCTTCTGCTGGGAAAGATATGGTCATCTCATTCTTTGATATTCATGGAATGGTTTATCAGTACGTTGTACCTGCACACACATCAATCACTGGACAATACTACAGGGATGTCCTGAAAACATTGCATGAATATATCAGGTGCGAAAGACCACATTTCCATGAAACAGCCTGGATGCTGCACCACGACAATGCGCGGCCGCATATTGCCAACGTTGTTACTGAACATCTTGCAAAAATTAACGTGAAGTGCATCCCTCACCCTCACTATAGTCCGGATTTAGCCCCATGTGACTGTTTTCTATTCCCTAACTTGAAGAAATGCCCTCGTGGGAAACATTATCGATCATGAGAAGCAGTGGTGAAGGCTGCGGAGGCGATTTTGAAGGATCTCTCAAAAATGGTTTCCAGCATGTCTTTGAAGACTGGCAGAAACGCTGGGACAAGTGCATCACAATCAGGGGAGACTATTTTAAGAAGGACCATCAAAATTATGAGGATGAGTAAAGGAACGTTGTCAAAAAAAAAAATGTTATCGTTCTTTATTGAACAGCCCTCTTATTACAAGTATGAATGGAAACCTGTGTTAGCATATCCATGTTAATTTCGATTCCCACGGTCTCCACCATCTTCATTAAATTACACAAGTGCTAAACGCTAATATCTATTAAACACTGATACATTTATAAAACTACACTAACTACACTAAGTAAAACACTATAAATATAAGCGTAATTTACACACATAAGAAGCACGTTTGCACAGTCTAAGCTGATAGAAGGTATCGAAGTTCTGAGGACAAAATAAAAACATCTCAACAGCTCTTTAACTTGGGAAATTTAGTGCGAAATGTGTAGTGTTTAACGCTCGCTTTTACTACATGCGGCACCGCAGGCGGATTTAGTGCGAAGGACCACCCAATATGTTTGAGGGTGGAAGACCCTTATAATTGCTTCCATGTGAGGATCTGTGGTCAGAAGTGAAAGCTTTGCTTTCGTTTTGACTTTGATGGGGATGGAATGAACGCGACTATTATACAAGCCTCTTGTCTCTGTCTCTCTTGGCCTCCAGGATGCTCGATGCTACCTTCCCTTATACTGTAATGTTTCTTTTATGTCTCTCTCTCTCCTTCCCTCTCTATGTCCCAATCTCACCTATCTCTCTCTATGTCATGAGAATATGCTATCTTCCATTACAGCTTCTGTAATATATACCTTCTCGCCTTCTCCTCTCTATCAGCAAGATTATGCTACCTTCTAGTTTAATTTCTAGTGTAATCTCTCTCTTTTACAGGGATATCCTACCTCATATTGCGGTTTCTACTGTACAAGATTTCTATCGTAATATGTATCTTTTCTCTCAGTCACTACGATATACCTTCACTTGCACTTCCTATAGTACATAGTATGTATCTCTCTCCTTTAGTCAGCAATATATAGGTACATTTCCTTTGAATTCCCACTTAAATACAGTAAAATCTCTCTAAATCGGAACGCGATCGTTCCGGCATTTATTTTACGTTTACACAAGTTTCCGTCTTACAGAGGGTTGTGTTTGAATACAAAGAAATTGCAGAAGCTCAGGCACGTATTTAGAAGTCAATTTCCGGGGGGGGGGGGGGGGGGGAGAAGGAGTCAAAAAAATTCTACGTTGAATTATTTGTTTTCAATAAATAATTAATCAGGGATGTGTTTTATCATGTTAGTAAAAATTAAAGACACATGCAATAAATTATATTCACATGACTCTTCCCACCCAAGCTTCTACAAATTGTTCTTGTCTTGTTTCTTTGGATAAAGTCTGTAGAAAGGCCTTGCACATTTACATTTGTTGTTCTTATACCTGGGGTAAAGTGATATCAGATATTTAAAAAGCGAACTACTGATTTATGCATTTGAAGTATTAGTTCTTGAATGAAAAAGGGAATAGGAATTTAAAAGTTAAAAATTACATGCGTTTAAGTAAGTATTTGGGAATTCTAACCTACAAATTATAATACATCAGAATTGGTTAACTTTGCAATACATTATTATCATTGACATTATTTGTGTATTTTAACGAGTTCTACAGCTGCTGTGCAGTAACTTTTGTTTATCTCTTAAATAATTTCATGTTTGCTTGAGAGTGAATAGAGATGTTAAGATGAGAAGCGTGAATAAACTTTTTGATTTATTTTAAACTAAGTCTTATTTCAACTATTTATTAAAAGTTTGAAATGGTAATTCATTTGGGGGGTCCGGACCCCCTGGACCCCCCGTTAAATACGTCCCTGCGGAAGCTATAGACGCTCAGGTTTACAGTGAAGAAATAATATAAAATGAAGTGAAATCAACAATAGGTTGACGTGTATTAATTACTATATTTTAAACTACGTACAATAATTGTAGTTTATTGCCTAGTTTGTCTGTTTTCAATTTTCCCTTTCCAATCTGCAATTTTCTGCATATCAACATCATTTGTTTCACGACACAGCACTCAAAACAACGTTTATGGCGATCTTTAAAACTCTAGAGGCATCCATTGCAAGCTCTGAATTTGTCTACAACTAATTTTTTTGCCCTCTCTAGAGCTTGAGCCTGAAGCAATGGTCCAGAAATGGGAATTTCTTTAGCACGCGCACTAAAAACCACTTGAACACAGCGCGATTTAGCTCATTCTACGATTTTGTGATATGTTTCTCATGCCCTTCTGTTCCCGTCTTTAAATTATTGTTTTGTTTTCAAAATCTCATTAATCTGAGTTTTTTTTTTTTTTTTTTTTTTCATTTTAAACAACACAGCTAGTTCTTTAGCTGGACGTTTGTTCTTTTGGGGTTCTTCAGTAACCTTAATTTTTTCCTGCAGTGAAAAATTCTTATGTTTAGAGCTCATTTTAAAGGATTTATGTACACAGAAACTATGTTTTTAAAAATCACTAAATTTCACAGTTGTCTTCCATTCACTACCTGACCACTTGTAAGAACGATCTGAGAATGAACACACTGCAAAACAGCCATGTGTGTTGGAAGATATTTGAGAGACCTAATGGTTTGTTTTCCATTTTCCTCAAAGAATTACAGTTTATGACTTTGTGCTTAATACGAGGGCTGATCAATAAAGAATTATCACAATTTTTTTGACAACGCAACTTTACTCATCCTCATAATTTTCATGGCCCTTCTCAAAATAGTCTCCCCTGAATGCGATGCACTTGTCCCAGCGTTTCTGCCAGTCTTAAAAGACATGCTGGAAACCATTTTTTGAAAGATCTTTCAAAATCACCTCCGCAGCCTTCACCACTGCTTCTAATGATGGATAATGCCTTCCACGGAGGCGTTTCTTCAAGTTAGGGAATAGAAAAAAGTCACATGGGGCTAAATCCGGACTATAGGAAGGCTGAGGAATGCACTTCACGTTGATTTTTGCAACATATTCAGCAACAACATTGGCAATATGTGGCCGCGCATTATCGTGGTGCAGCATCCAGCCTGCTTCACGTAAATGTGGTCTTTTGCGCCTGATATGGACTAACAAAGTTTTCAAGACATCCCTGTAGTATTGTCCAGTTACTGATATGTGTGCAGGTACAACATGCTGATAAACCATTCCATGAATATCAAAGAATGAGATGACCATATCTTTCCCAGAGCTTTTGTGGGGGGGGGGGGGGGAGTTGGTGATGAAGGAGATTTCCAAACACTGAGCTTTGCTGTTTGCTCTCAGGATCAAAATGATGTAGCCAAGTTTCATCAGCAGTGATTACGATTGAAAGAAACTCCAGATCTTCCTCTAACATCAACTTTAAGTGCATGTTATCCACATTGCAGCGGTAGGCGATACTGAATATATCTGAATTTGCCTGGTTCTCACAGGCGGGAACCAGGAGTACCAAAAATGAAACTACTACGGTGTGTTTGTGTCACATTAAGCTAACAGAATATAATAAGGTTGAACTTTAGTGCGAAAAATTATGTCCGTAAAAAAAATTATGACCATTCTTTATTGAACAGTCCTAATAGAACTTCGGTGCAAGTCCGTGGCTCAGTGGTTAGACCGCTTGGCTCTCACCAAGGCCGCCCGGGTTCGATCCCAGGCGACCGCAGGCGTTGGGGCGGGTTTTCTCCGTTACCTCCGGTTTCTCCCGCCATCTCGTTCCACCGGTGCTCCATCTTCATCTCATGCATCATCAGTGTCACCGCCTGATAGTAAAAGCGGGCGTTAAACACTACACATTCATTTTTATTCCCTGCAAGTGCAGTCACCTCAAAATTATTGCACTTTTTAAAATGCGTACGTTGTAACTTATTAACATAACGTAAACCGTTTTAATCAGGCTATTTACGCAAACGGTTCCAGAAAAATATTTCCGTTTCCACGTTAGGCAGTTTTCAGTAAATTTTACATGGGAAATAGCTCCGTTCCGGAATATATTTTCCGTTTTGCCAGGTCTGTTTTTCCGTTTTCCCCATATAAGGGGTCTCTTTTAGGCAGATTTTACTGTATATCCCTACAACCTCTTTCTTACACGTTCTCTCTCTCTCCCTCTCGCTCTATTATATAGCAATCACAAACGAACAATCTCAGCAGTATGTTTTATAGCAGATAGTTTACGTTATTTGAGAGGAATGTTTGGAGGAATTGTAATGTTTAATGAAATGGATGAGATGTAAGGTAGGTGATGGTATAACCATGACAACCTGATATGAGAGGAAGTTGATATATGTCTAAAATATCCTTCTTCTGCTTAAGAACGTCGTAGGAGAAAGACGTACAGTTGCGTCTCTCCGAGGTTGTGCAGAATTATTTTTGAGTAAGCATTTAAGATGCACAAATAGTGTGTGTGTAAGAAAGTAATAGTTAATGAATACACCAGTCATCGTTTGTTAAAGAACAAAATTTATATTATTTAAATTTGTATCGCAATTTGATAATGTTTCGGAAGAATTAAATCTTCATGTTTGAAAAAGAAAAGAATTATTTGTCCATTCTTCAGCAATAGTAATACCAACTTTCTGAGCCCTGTTACCACGACCCTGGGAAAAAGAACTCATCGCTCCAGAGTTACTGATACGCCCACCCACACCAAGAGTTGCAGGGGAAGCTTCAAGATATTTTCTAGGTCGTCAACAAAGGTGAGCAATTCATTAGCTTCCTCCATCATCCCAATAAAATCCTGCTGCAGTTGTCAAAGTAGTCATATCTGCCCATTAATTTGATACCGAAATTATGGTTTGCCAGAAGCAAAGAATCATGGTAGATGTCAAAGGAATGTTGGTTCTTTGTTACGACAAGGGCAAGGCCAGTTGAGTTGGGGGAAAGTGTTACAACAAAGCCATGTAAGAAACAGTGTCCTTAGAAGATTTCTAAAGGAATTGTCACTTGACGTGTATGAATAGGGAATTCTTTGGATCATTTACAATGGCGACCAAAACAGCCACAAAAGGGACTTGTGGTTGAAAAGGAGTTTTGAGAGTGAAAGTTATATATACACACACGCGCAGCTGTGGTCAGGGAAGTAGTCTTCGGCTTGAAGCCGATCAGAGGAGTCTTCGGCGTGCAGCCGATGAGAGCAGTCCGAGGCGTGAAGCCTATTAGGGCGGTCAACCTGATCTATGTTTGATAATTGTCGGTTCATATATGAGGAACGAATAAAGTTTATCCAGTAATAAACATTTGGCAGTCAGTAACTCTAAACAGAGATTGGTAACCCTCGGTCGGCAACTTTCATTTCGATGTTTGAAAAGAAGAATCAGTAAATAAATAAGTTGGACACGGGCATTCCAGTGTTGTTAAAATCTCCTTCTCACACATCCACGCATACCCTGAGAGAAACCTCATTGCTCGCCGACTTATTTGCTCACCCATAAACATTTTAGTTACAAAGTGGCGCCGCAACGTAGAACTCTGTTCGCCAACCATTAAACATTTTTGCATCAAACTTCAATCCTATTGCATCAGAAGCAGCAATGCATCCCAGACCATTACACCTTATCTCCATGTTCAACTGATTCTTTTAAATTATGAGTAGTCAATGTTGTATTCAGCCTTCTTCTGTGTTCAGTCGTCGTCATGGAATACACTAATTTTATTTTCTACCCAATTTAAATCTCTTCCCCGGAACGCATTATCCTTTTCTACACATTCCTTTGCAAACACTAACCTGCTTTGTTGATTTTTTTCTGTTGATATACACCTTCCTTCTGGCTACTCTAGAATGGAATCCAGTACGACTAATGAGTCACCTCATTGTCTTGGACATTACATGCTTCTCTTACTGAACTTTCATATATGTACCAAACTCAGAAGAGGAATTTACGAGTTCGTCTTCACCAATTTCATCGCTTGTCTTTATTCTCTGGAGGATAGTTTCTGCTGTCGACCGCACTATCTTTTCATTTATTATAACATGGATTTTCTCTGCACGCAACGTCAAACGATATCAGAATATGCTTTTCTTTGTTGGTGCTTTGAAATAATGATGTCTCTTAGATGTAAATGTTTTCTTTCTTTTGAGTCTCATTTTGACCTTCTGTGGCTAACCAGTCACCCCATAAAAAGATTATAGTCACAGCAGATATAAGTGACAGGCACATTGTGGGTTAACAGATAACATTTATTTTGTGTTTACCATCGTTTATCATTCGTTTATGAATATGTATGTCCTACGTAAAATGTAATCCTTGAGAAGAAACATTTTTGTATTCCTTGTAGAACATTGTAAATGTAATGTTCAATACATAAAAACGTCAAGAATGTTGAATGTTGAATTTCATACGTGTGATAAATGTTTGCATTTCTAAAGTAAAAGTATTTGATATAAACACTCTTTGTTTGCGTGTACAGTCGTGCGAATACTTACGTCCAAGATTGTCGCTACACTGGCTCACTTGAGAGAGACTCGCTTATATTGTCGTAGATAATTTCCATACAGTTCTAGAATGTTCCAGATGGCAGAATCTTATAATTAGGGAGCACATTCTAGGTAAATAAAATATTTTTTCTGCAAACACGTAAATGCCTATAAAAAGGTGCCTCGGTAGCGTGGATGGTGGAGTTTCTGCCTAGCATTCAAGAGGTCACAAGTTCGAATCTCGGTTAAGGCGAGTTATCTGGATAAGGTTTTTGTCTTGACGAGTGCCGGGTAACTCTAAGCTTTATGGACCCTGGGCTTATTGAGCATGATTTCACCACTTCATTCATCATCCGATATGTCTTGATGTTGGAGGACCTAAGTTAAAAAGAGAGAGAACAGATTCTTGGGGAAATGCAACTCGGGTTTGTTTGTTAAAAGAAACTGGAAACGCATTTTCCTTATCGCCGCTGACAAGCAGGCGGCTTTCGGCCTCTGAAACAAAAGACTTGCTCTTGCAGAGCAAAAATAACATAGCAACGAAAGGAAGTAACGATATACTGTTGTTTTACTGTGGAACAGCGGTTTTGTTTTTCAATTATCGTAGCTTTGAATTAGTGATGCCGAAACAAAGACGGAAATATTACACACTTAATCAGCGAGTAAAATTAATACCAGAGGTGGTACTTGATTTTAAAATTGGGTAAAATAACAAATTTACGCAACCGTCAGCAGGTGGAGAGCACTTTTCACTTGATTCAGCCTCAAAACATGTTCATCTGTGATGAGACAGCCATGTTCTGCAATCTTGTTCCCAGCAAGACATTAGCTGAGAAAGGGTGACTCTTACCATAGAGGGAACTAAAATTCGCGTAACAGTTCTTCTTGTTAACAATACAGACGGATGCACTTCTCCCCCTTTGATAGGAAAATTCGGGAACCTGAGGTGCTTTAAGTGCGAAAAAACAAAATCTACGGAATATGATCTTAATGGAACAGTGGTTAAAGAAACTGGACATTTAAATGAAATAGAAATGGAAGAAGATTCATCTTTGTATGGATAGATGTGCAACACATTCACCTCAAATAATTTTGGAAGCCGTTTGAGTTAAATTTTTCCCTCCTAACTCTTATCAGTCGCCTACAGCCACTTGATTTGAGCATCATTGAAAATTTCGGAGTTCATTATAGAAAAATGCTGTTTCAACATTTAATAACACTCACTGATGCAGAAAAAATGAAAATCTTACCATTAACTTACTACAAACAATGGAATTTATTTCGTCTGACTGAAAATAGGTGCCATCCTTCGCAATCAAACACAGTTTCATTCTTCTTCTTCTTCTTCTTCTTCTTCTTCTTCTTCTTCTTCTTCTTCTTCTTCTTCTTCTTCTTCTTCTTCTTCTTCTTCTTCTTCTTCTTCTTCTTCTTCTTCTTCTTCTTCTTCTTCTTCTTCTTCTTCTTCTTCTTCTTCTTCTTCTTCTTCTTCTTCTTCTTCTTCTTCTTCTTCTTCTTCTTCTTCTTCTTCTTCTTCTTCTCTTCTTCTTCTTCTTCTTCTTCTTCTTCTTCTTCTTCTTCTTCTTCTTCTTTCTTCTTCTTCTTTCTTCTTCTCTTCTTCTTCTTCTTCTTCTTCTTCTTCTTCTTCTTCTTCTTCTTCTTCTTCTTCTTCTTCTTCTTCTTCTTCTTCTTCTTCTCTTCTTCTTCTTCTTCTTCTTCTTCTTCTTCTTCTTCTTCTTCTTCTTCTTCTTCTTCTTCTTCTTCTTCTTCTTCTTCTTCTTCTTCTTCTTCTTCTTCTTCTTCTTCTTCTTCTTCTTCTTCTTCTTCTTCTTCTTCTTCTTCTTCTTCTTCTCTTCTTCTTCTTCTTCTTCTTCTTCTTCTTCTTCTTCTTCTTCTTCTTCTTCTTCTTCTTCTTCTTCTTCTTCTTCTTCTCTTCTTCTTCTTCTTCTTCTTCTTCTTCTTCTTCTTCTTCTTCTTCTTCTTCTTCTTCTTCTTCTTCTTCTTCTTCTTCTTCTTCTTCTTCTTCTTCTTCCTTCTTCTTCTTCTTCTTCTTCTTCTTCTTCTTCTTCTTCTTCTTCTTCTTCTTCTTCTTCTTCTTCTTCTTCTTCTTCCTTCTTCTTCTTCTTCTTCTTCTTCTTCTTCTTCTTCTTCTTCTTCTTCTTCTTCTTCTTCTTCTTCTTCTTCTTCTTCTTCTTCTTCTTCTTCTTTCTTCTTCTTCTTCTTCTTCTTCTCTTCTTCTTCTTCTTCTTCTTCTTCTTCTTCTTCTTCTTCTTCTTCTTCTTCTTCTTCTTCTTCTTCTTCCTCTTCTTCTTCTTCTTCTTCTCCTTCTTCTTCTCCTTCTTCTTCTTCTTCTTCTCCTTCTCCTTCTCCTTCTCCTTCTCCTTCTCCTTCTCCTTCTCCTTCTCCTTCTCCTTCTCCTTCTCCTTCTCCTTCTCTCCTTCTCCTTCTCCTTCTCCTCCTTCTTCTCCTCTCTCCTTCTCCTTCTCCTTCTGCTTCTCCTTCTCCTTCTCCTTCTCCTTCTCCTTCTCCTTCTCCTTCTCCTTCTCCTTCTCCTTCTCCTTCTCCTTCTCCTTCTCCTTCTCCTTCTCCTTCTCCTTCTCCTTCTCCTTCTCCTTCTCCTTCTCCTTCTCCTTCTCCTTCTCCTTCTCCTTCTCCTTCTCCTTCTCCTTCTCCTTCTCCTTCTCCTTCTCCTTCTCCTTCTCCTTCTCCTTCTCCTTCTCCTTCTCCTTCTCCTTCTCCTTCTCCTTCTCCTTCTCCTTCTCCTTCTCCTTCTCCTTCTCCTTCTCCTTCTCCTTCTCCTTCTCCTTCTCCTTCTCCTTCTCCTTCTCCTTCCTTCTCCTTCTCCTTCTCCTTTTTTTTCTTCTTCTTCTTCTTCGTAATTTACGTCCTCCAACGTTAAGTCATATCGGACGATGAATGAAATCGGTGAAATGATGCTCAAAAGAGTCCGGGGTCCATGGAGCTTAGAGTTACCCGACATTCGTCCTTTCAGGATAAGGGAAACCCCCGGAAAAAACCTTATCCAGTTAACTCTCCCTGACCGAGATTCGACTTCTTCTTCGTAATTTATGTCCTCAACGTTAAGTCATTACGGACGATGAGTGAAATGGGTGAAATGATGCTCAAA
>CM060950.1:57138134-57270634 GCA_030765055.1 Mantis religiosa
ATGCCCCCAAGTGGGGCATCCCCGGGAATAATAATAATAATGCGAGAGGAGACAGAGAGCGGCCGTCCCAAGGAGCCACTGCTGTGCAGAGGGCAGGGTCCCTACATTTTACTTAGATGGAAACCTTCCCCGGCAGGCCAGGGCAACGGAAATTACCCCGTACTGTGGTTCGAAGATGGTCCCAGCAGTTGGGCCGGAGACCAGCAACCGACTTACTGGAGGAGGAAGTGGTTCACTCAGAGCATATCATCCTACCATGCACCGACGAGACACCTGCCGACACGTCTACTGTGAAGGAGACCACCAGATGAGTGATGATATGAAATGATAATGGAGATAAAATGATGGGACAGGAAATTCAGGGGATTTCCAGTAGTACCCAGCATTTTCCTAGCGACCCGGGAAAATCCCCGGAAATACCCATGGGTCATGTAGGTCGGCCACTGGAATCGAACCCTGGTCTCCCGAATGCGGGCCACTGACGAAACCGCCTGAGCTATCCCAGTCGGTTAGCTCTGAGTTACCCAACACTCATCTTTCAGGATTAGGGAACACCCCGAGAAAAACTTTATCCAGATGTCACCCAGATGAGATTCGAACCTGGGACTTCTTGGACGTGAGGCAGACAGGCTACCACCATCTCTACAGAGGCGAGCTGATTCTTTAAATGTGGTACATCTTAAGGATATTGATGGTACCGTTAGTGACGAAATTGTGCCTATAAATTAACTAGCTGTGCGAGAGGGTGCAAATTTCGATAATTTTGTGCATTTTTATGACAATCTAACATTAATATGTTTTCTTCAATTAGTTGTGTGCATTTAATGCAACAAAAGTTATGCAAGCCAAATTAACCGAATACTTCAAAGGGGGACCATAATGCTTGCTTCGAAATATTTTTATTGTTTGCTAAGTTTAACATATGCAGGTCCACCGTATTATTTTTTTAAATATGATGCATTATCAAAATTCATTTGTAAGTAATTGTGAGCTCAAGTAATGTTCCCTCTTCCCCTTGATATACATATAAATAAGCTCAACTCTATATGATTTCTCGCGGCGCTTGCCGACGTATAATCGTTGCTGTCCAGAAGACAATTGCTTCTGTGCTGAATGTATATACACTGACTCTCAGTGTGTGCGATAGACTCACTTAAACAATTCCATCGCTTCAGATTCTTTCCGATACGCTTCGATGCTTTGTCTAGTATGCATATCATATTATGGTGCATAAGTTAAACTGAAAAAGCTGGGCCAGAATAACAACTTGCTGACATCCTAGTTATCTCTCATCTGCTATCTTTATATTTCATATGTTTATATAGCCAGATCGTGTGTTAGCGATAAAGTGTATAAAGGACGTATATAAACCACATTCCTTCTTCAGATTTCAGGAATAAGTGCATTCTGAAAAGATATCAAAGTTCAAATCAAGTGTCACACACTGTCTTCAGCAATACGTAGACGAATTTAAAGAGAGGTTTACCTGTTGTGTGTTCCCAGTATAATTTAGATTTATGCAGAGAATTTTTACAGCCGATTTCGCAGTCAAAAAAAACGAAATAATGTTCAAATTAAGAAGGTTTTGCCTGTAAAGATAAGTTAGACAAGCCGACAAAATGGTTAAGAGGCTATATGAGACAATGATAGAGGCAAAAATGATATATGCAATAGAGATTTGGGGAGGCTCAGAGATAAGTAGCAAGGTTGACAATATGTACAAGTTATTCTGTAAAGAGGCTCTCGGATTGACAAGGACGGCTCCAGGTGAAGTAGTACTTCTTGAAATGGGGAGAACTAGGAGAAAAGGAATAATCTTGGAGAGAATAGTGAAACTTTGGTTTAGTTGTTTAAGTAAGGAGGATGGAAATATTTTAAAGGTATGCATAGAACAGAGAACAACTAGTAAGATAGTAATTTTAGTAATATAGTAATTTATTTCTCATCTTTCCTTTTACATCATCAAATGGAAATACAAAATCAAGATTACAATTATAAAATCCATACTGAAATATGCCATATATTCCTAAATCCTGAAAATCCTATCATGTTGCCCACCATTGAATAGTAATTTGGTCCCCATATACCTAACCCTAGGTTTTTGTGTATTGGCGGCCCTCTACTCCTTTTTACACATTTTGCCATTTCACCTATCCCACTGTACATTTTTCTCTCAATTGTTCTTAGCCATCTCTCTTTAACTTTCCCTAAATAATTCCATATATTTCTCCTGTTCTTTTCCCATTTTACTGACATTTTTCTAATTACTACTTCACTCCCCAAATTGTCCCATTTACGTAGCCAAGCCTGCTCTCTCCATATCTTTGTTTGACTACAATTTAATATACAATGGAAATCTGCATTCTCTTCTCCACACAATGGACATTTATCTAGCTCCCTCTCTTGACCTATACCTTTCAAGTTTCTCACTCCTGTTCTCGCCCAAGCAAAACCTTCTCGCCCTAACTTACTACATATATCTATATATCGTTCCCTCCCCCAGGTTGTTTTTATTTCTCTATATAATCTCAGTGAGCTTTTGTCACTCGTACTGGCGAAAATGTCTTGTCTGTCATTATCTTCTAATCTTAGCTTAACTCCTTTCCAGAAGCCTCTATACCCATACTCTGCATTTATCCAAGAATGACCAATACCTATCTGCTTCAACACGTCATTCATTTTATGTGCCCAAGACCCACCCCAGTTACTTCTCTTTTGAATATGAAAACATTCTTTAATAATATTGCCATCTTTCAAGTTAGCGATTCTGTAAAGATATTTCATTGCCCTTGACAAGATTTTAATTTTAGTAGAATGCCTGCCTAGTTCTAATTGTGCTGCCCCATTAGGTGATGCTATTGGTAATCCCAATATATATTTACAAAAGGATCTATGCACTCTATCAGTCTCTCTCCAAGCCTCATCTACTCCCCAAACCTCTGATCCATGTAACATTCTATTTTCTACTACTGCCGTATAAATCCTCTCCAACCATTTGACATTTATATCTGGCAGTCTACTGTAGCATGATCTTATCACTCTCATGGCCATTTTACCTTTTGCCACAGACATCTTTTTTTGTTCTTTCCAGCTGCCATCTGAACTTAACCTTGTACCCAAATAATCAAATCTCCTTACTACCTCTATTTCTCTTCTATTAACCTCCCATTTCTCATCCTTACGCAGCCTGTATCCTTTTTTGAAGACCATAATCTCTGTTTTGTTTTCATTCACTTTCAAACCCCATTAATTGCAATAAGAATTGGCTGCCTCGATTGCTCTTCTCAGTCCTCCACTTGATATGGACCCAACTACTAGGTCATCTGCAAACAGTAGCCCCGGTATTTCTTTATTATTAATAACTGGAACACTAGTAAATAAGAACAGTTGGTGGAAAGTGCTAGAGAGAACTATGGACAAAATAGGAATGGGGGATATATGGAGGGCAGGTGCAGGTAATGAGAGAGGATTTTGGAAAAAGATAAGGATAAGAATGGAAGACATAGAAAGGCAAGAGATATGGGGAAGCATGGAAAACAAAAGTTCATTGAAGTTTTATAGGATTTTGAAAAGGGACTGGGGAAGAGAAGGTTATATAGACAACTGTAGTGGGATTGAAAGGGAGGGATTAGCATGGATGAGAACAGGTGTAATATCTAATGAAAGGATTAAGGTGGAGTGAGGTAGGAATATGTGAATTATGTCGGGGGGGGGGGGGGGAGAAAGTGTAGAACATTATGTAGTAAGATGTGGAGAAAGTGAGAAGTGGAGGAAGGAGGCATGAGAGAAAAAAATGGGACACAGTTGAGGGCAAAATTGTAACAATAAGAATGCTAACAGGGAAGCAACGGAATAGGAATAAAAATGCAGGAAGATTTCTTGGTAAAATGAAAGATAAGTAGTTGAGGATAGTTAGAAGCAAAGGTTATGAAAGGGGGAAGGAAGTAGGGGAGGAGGAAGGATTTTGTAGGGAGAAGTAAGGGATACAGGTAATCCCTCAGTGAAGAATAAGGCTTAACTATGCCAAGCTGGCTGAGGGGTGAAAGAAGGTAGTCGCTCAATTCTTGTACATAGGTTAAGGAAGAATAGCATGTAAATAATAAGGTGCTCTGTAATATAATTTTAAATTATTTTCTTATGTACAAATAAAATATAAAAAAGGTTTTGATTAAATATATTGTTATTGAGCCTCCTGAAGAATCAACATTAAGAAAGACCTACCTTCCTAAGTGCTAGGATGAAACTTTTCTAAGAGCTAGGGCAGCATGTAAAAATGAAAGACTCATATGATCATCGATGAAACATAAAATACGTAAAAGGTTTTTTTAAAAAAAAAAAAAGAAATGTTATTCTCAGTATACTGAGAATTACAAATAATGAGCAGTCATTTAGTGATGGGTGAAAACTTATTTGCCGCAAATAATATAACAGTTGTGAGGTTATGCATTAAGAAAGACAAATTGGTATAAAATACAACATATTGCTCTTTCTCCCAAATAGTACACCAAACATGATAAAAGGAAATCCAATCCTATCCTTGAGCTTCCAAAAATGATTCATGTCGTTTGTGTAGTTCACGTTATTCATAGACTATCTAAATATATCATGTATCCCAATGTAGATAGACTTGTATCATGGACCAGAGGCCAGAGGCGCCGGGCCATATCAAGCAACTTATAGGCGTTTTTTAAATTTAAAATAAAACACTTACCCTATATTTTATTCAATTGTAATAACCATTCCAAATAATAATTTATTATACCACGATTATTAATTGTTAATTTGCGGCCAATTATATGAAGTTTTAGCACTTGTGTGATTCCTGTTGGAATCTTATTTGTTTGCTGGACAAAGTAGTTTTAAAATGAATAGAGTGGCTTATTTACTGAAAAGTCACTTTCATTCCTCTCATTCCTTGGCTCCCACCAAGAAAAATGCTCACGAGCATGGAAAAGCGCTGTCTTAAATCGCTTTGCACATCAACCGAATAATTTTACATTTACGCAACAAGAAGGCAAAAAAAAAAAAAAAAAAAAAAAAAAAAAAAAAAAAAAAAGGAAAACTTTCTGTAACAGTTTAGTAAGAAATCGTGCTTTACAATATTTTGAATCAGCTGTGTCTGAAATTCGTGAGAACAGTAGAAGATACCAGGTTGATGATAACTTTGCTCCTCTCTTAAGAAAGCGACAGAATTATTGTTCTGAAGCGTACCTTAATTCAGATGCCACAGAAGCGTGTGACACAGTGGTCAACCAAATGAATGGATGATTCCAACAGTCTCAGATATATATATATATATATATATATATATATATATATATATATATATATATATACATATATAATACTTTTGGAATTATTGACCCACAGAAATTTATTACATCCAGAGAAAATTTCCCTGCTGATTCTGTGAAAATATTTGCATCAAATTACAATCCCGTGATCTAGGAAAAGTTAAAAATAATGAGCTACCAGTGATTTATAATAATAGTACATTCAAAGATATCTCTTCTGTCAGTGAACTCTTCACTTGTTCATACAACGCTCTTTTGAAGAGGCGTTTTCTGAAATACACAAAACCTGCAAATTGCACTAAAACTCCAGTTCTAACAGACGAGGCAGAGAGAAGTTTCAGTACAATAAAAAGAATTAAATTTTTCCTTAGGAACACCATAGACCAAGATAGGCTTAATTCCTTGGCTTTTGTTCCATTCACAAAGAGAAAACGGAGTAATTTAAATATTTGCCGCCTAGAAGAATAGACATGCTCAGCGCTTGTACAATTAATACTTGTTGAGTTCTATTTTATATTTTATTATTAATTACTTGATGTTTAAAAATATAGTGTTTTGACATATTTCTGCTATTGCAGTATATTTGGCAATGCAACTAAGGTGACCTGTTTTAAAAGGTATAATTTCATTTTAATTAGAAATAAAATAGAATAGAATAAATTAAAATAAAATAATATATACCAGGCCTTATTATGCTTCATTTTTAACTTTATTAACTTCTGAATCAGATTTCACAAAACAATTTACAAATTTTGCACATAATATCTACTTTCTACCTTAACGAACAAAATAAACCTAAAGATTACTGGATTCCAGTAACCTTACAAATATAATCTACCTATCTAAAACAGTCTTTTTTCTACTTTACTTCTACTTCAACAATATAAATCAAATCTACATTTCTACTACAGCTTTAATTCCTATAACAAGTTACGAAAGACTGTTTCCTACAGTTTTAAAATTTCCTCTTCTGCAACTGGTATCCAAAGTTTCCTCCTACTGGTATCGATCTCCTAAAGGAACTGGCATCAGTAGATGGAGCTGGTTCGTCAGTTCCAGACATCCGGGTAGTCATCTCTCCGCTTCTGCATAATCAGTTGCATCTGTCCGCTCTGATACTCTCCATATATATCTTCTCTCTCCTGGTCTTTCTGTCTATGGTCTTTCTGTCTTTTTTCTGATGTCCATAATTGGCGTCTTGAATCAGGTCTTCAAGTCTGGTAATCTGTATCTTCAGTTTCTCTTGGTCCTATTTCCCTCCGACGATCTCTTAAGTTATATTATTTTCTCATAGATTGAAATGTTCTTACATTCCTTTCTTGAAATATTTTGTCACGGGTCATATATTGCTCCAATGCCTTAACGGATATTATTTGAGACATATTTTCTAAATGTACATAATCTTCTGCATCTCTTAAGATGTTCCATAAACATTTTCCTTGAAGTTTTCTTCGACCGTCTTCTACTAGTTCACTATATTTATTGCACTCAAAAATAACATGTTCAGACAAATCTAAACAGTTACATTGCTCACATAAATCTGATTTCTTCTTCTCTATTCTTCTTAAATATACATTGTATGGGCCATGTCCTGTAACAAAATGAAAAAAAAAAAAAAATCCTTTTCTTGGTTTTATATGTTCCAATTTTAGTCTCTCTTTAATGTCCGGAAATAAATCATGTACTCTTCTGCCTACGTGTGCATTATCCCACTCTTCTTGCCTTTTGTTTAATAAATAATTTTTCACTTCTTTCTTAGTATTGCATCTTTTTCCCGTAATTTTAAAAACATTCCCATATTCTTCCTTCTTTAGCCAATAAGTTGCACCCCTTAATCTAATGATATAGTCAATAGGCCAAATTCCCATCTACTATTAGTATGGCCAAAGTAGATGTTTTTGTAGCTCCGCTGCTGCGAAGTAGTAATTCCATTTTAATTTTTTTTAACTACAGAGGCTCCACTCCCATTAGTCCTGGAGTTCTAGAATACAAAATAGGATAAGACGGGAAGAATTATTGAATAATCTAACAATGGAGTTGACTGCATGGGCGGCGGAGGGAGAGAGTGATGGCAGAGGCCATGGTGGACTACAGAATTAGTAGATTTAGATATAGATTTAGGAAATAAGGATTTTGTAATTTTTATAGTTGTTTTCTTTTGTTTTTTGCTTTTTTGTGTTTATTTCTGTTATTTTATTTCATTTTATTTTTGTAGAGTAGTTTTCTGAGAGATTTGTATAATTATAACATTTGTAAGGATTTTATGGAAAAATAAAGAGAAAATTTGGATATGTGCCCCGGTATAGTTGTCTAGGTGCCGGGGTAGAATATTCAGATTTTATTTATTTATTTATTTATTTATTTATTTATTTATTTATTTATTTATTTATTTATTTATTTATTTATTTATTTATTTATTTATTTATTTATTTATTTATTTATTTATTTATTTATTTATTTATTTATTTATTTATTTATTTATTTATTTATTTATTTATTTATTTATTTATTTATTTATTTATTTATTTATTTATTTATTTATTTATTTATTTATTTATTTATTTATTTATTTATTTATTTATTTATTTATTTATTTATTTATTTATTTATTTATTTATTTATTTATTTATTTATTTATTTATTTATTTATTTATTTATTTATTTATTTATTTATTTATTTATTTATTTATTTATTTATTTATTTATTTATTTATTTATTTATTTATTTATTTAGTCCTGGACCTGTAGGACCAAGGACCCGGGCCTCCTATCTTGGAGCATTGGAAAACTCCAGGGCTCTTTCCATGGGGCAATACCTTGAGTCTAAAAAGCCCCCCACCCATCGACTACAAAGTCAAGACGTGTGAAAGTGGATACGCCACTTACGCGCGTCAACCCCGCAGGGAAGACTACCGAAAACCTCGGTGGGGCCGCCTGGTGATCTAGCACACCTTCTACTACCTCTGCAGGCTAGTAGCCGGGACTTTTTGGGCAACACTCTACCCCCTCCGGGCGGCCGTAGCCTGGCCGGAGGTACCCAATTCCCCGTGGGTGTCGGGAACACACTGCCCCCTCGAGTCCAACCCAATCCGAACAACTCCCCGACGGGAGGGGCTCCGCAGTTCGGCCCTAGGTTCCTCTAGTAACGTCAGAGGTACCACGAGTGCTAAGGGTCCGCAGGGCCCGCACCTTGGCAGCTGAAGGGGACGGATCCCCTCCCCTTCGGGAAAAGCATCTTCACATCTGGTCCCACCAAGCAACATGCTCACGAGCCGCCACTGATCAAATGGAAAAACGCTCATTCTTAAATCGCCATTGAGTTCTGCGCTTTTCAGAGAAAATTTTCCAATTTTCCTCTTTTTCCTGCGCCAGTGGCCATGTGCTGGGCAATTGGCTAAAGAGCCTCGTAGCTGTGGTCGCTAGTGTGTTTATTTCTAGCGTCCACCTCCTAGATGGTCGCGGGTTCGTGTCCCACCTTAAACATAGGTGTTTATGTGCATAATTTATATCTGTAAAAATATAGAAAGCACGCAACAAACGGAAACAATAAAAATCTGAAAAAATTAGGATAGGATATATTTAAGAAAAGAGCAGTTTCGCGCTATGGAACACATTTATAGTCTTGCACTCGCTGTAAATTGATTGGTAAAATATGATAGGTTTCTACTGAAACAGTTTCGGGTTTACTGAAAAAAGACTAATTAAAAACGAGCTGGCATACCCATCTACACTCTTAAACTTCTTTGTGCGAATCCATACAACTAAAAGCTATTATAAATCTTTAGAGTGAAAAAACTAAAAGAGAAGAGGTCTATTTCTTTTTATTGTCAATAAACTTTATTGCATCCAAATACATTATGGTACTTATAGTTGTGAGCAAGAGTAATGTTACCTCACTTGAAGCGTGTGTTAGGATGTCCTACAACAGTTACATTTAAATATTAACAAACATATTATATTATAATCACAACATAAAATCCACTTTATCATACATACAAAACACATGAAATTAAATTAGCAGTTCGTTGTGTCGTTTTGTTTTTAGTCTTTTATTTTGCGGTTGTGGAGGAGGGTGTAGCAAAATGTCTTGTAGTAGTGGATTTGGATTGGCAAAAGTTTGGTGTAGTCTGGTGTAGCTTGTCCTGATGTCATCCATCACTTCTGGTATGTTCAGTTCCCTGTGAAGTGTGGCGTTGCTAACATAACATGGGGCACCTGTGATCAATCTTAGGTATCTGTTTTGGATTACTTGGATGAGCGCCATACAGAGCAACCATATTGCCAAATAGGTTTGATCAGTGAGTTGTATAGAATGCGTTTATACGGCATTGCAAGAGGTGATTTTGACTGTATTATGTGTTTGATTTGTTGGATTTGGTGTCTTAGTGTTGCCAGAAGATATGTGATGTGGAGATTGCAGGTTAGTTTACTGTCCAGTATGAGGCCGAGGTAATTAACTGACAGCGGTGAGTAAAGCGATTCCTCCAAGAACTATGGGATAATATGTTACCTGCTTTTTATATGTAAAATATACTATTTGCGATTTCTGTGGATTCATCACCACTCTCCAGTTAGAACACCATTTAGAACCCAGCTAGAACACCGTGTTGAGGAAAGTCAGAGGTATACACTGTATAAAGAAGTGGGCCTAGAATACTTACTTGTGGAATACCAGAGGAGATCGGTTGTGATCTGGATTGTACACTTTGATATTTTACTGAAAAAGATCGGTTATGCAGATAGGATGCTACTATTCTGAAATATGTATCAGAGGCATAATTGGTTATCTTCAACAGTAACACATTATGCCACACTTTATCAAAGGATTTCTCTGTGTCAAGGAACAGACCTAAGCACACTTGCTTTTCTTCATATGTGTCCATAATTGTGTCAACAATTCGGTGAAGTTGCTGTGGACAGGAGTGCAATGGCTTAAATCAAAATTGAGTGGATGGTAGGATTTCCTCAAGCTTTGCAACAAGACGAGGCAACAATAGCCGTTCAAATACTTTAGACAATAGAGATAACAGACTTTTGGGCGATAGCTTTTAGGATTACGTTTGTTTTTGTTTGGTTTAGGTATCATTACAACTGTTGCATGTTTCATCTTTGTGGGAAGTAAGTCAACCGAAGAATAGCATTGTAAATTTGTGTTAAGAAGACTACAGCTTTTTTGGAAGATGTACCAGTAAAGGTTGGAATATCAAGTCTTCACCAGGAGATTTTTTGGAGGAAATCGACTAATTGCCTTTTTAACCTGTCCAGGCGTGAAGAGCTTAGGAAAATTAGAAAGCTGCAATGGTTGAGATATACTGCTGTCAACAAAGTTAGTAAAATTTCTTATTTAAACTGATATATTATCTCGTGAAGCAGCTTCCCTCTTGGATTGGTAGAAGCGGTCTATTGAAATGAAAAGTAATTTTTTACTAGAATTAAAGGTGCTAAAGCAAAAAAGTTTAAACATTTGTTTGAAAAAAAAATTCAAAAGCTGTGTGTGTATGTGTGTCTCTTAGTGACATTCCTTTGTTTAAATATGTATGTCTGACATCCTGTGATATGAAACGCTCAATTGCACTATTTATGAACCTATTTAGAGACAATTGGTATGTATTTGTCACGGACAATTTGGAGAAGATTTTTTTGTCCACTGCAACTTTAGGGGTACGCGCTAGGAGCTGCTATCTACGACCAATGAGAACCTATAAAAATAATAAATTAACAATTTTCTCTCATTTGTGAATTTAAGTAAAATATTGTTATATTTTAACCAATTACTTTAATAATTTTGACAAATATCTTCTTTTCTGCACGTAAAAGTAAACATTTTAACTTTTTTTTTTTACCACATAATACTCCGCTCTCTACTTGTAACACTTGCAGTCATATCCTGAGCATTGCCGGCCCTCACCTCCAATAATGTTGTGTCATAGCCACTGCATCACAGTACTTCAGAGGTACTGAACTGTGTACTGTTAGCTATCGATTTGATGTGACGAGTTCGCAGAACCGCGAGTGCCCTGCGTTTTGAAGTCGGGTTTTACACCTTGAGTTGCAATTTGCCTGAAACTTTAATAACAGAATTTTTCAGCAGTCATATTCCTACGCTAAAATTAACTTTCGTTTTACTAAATACTTCATTTTGCAATAAAACAGTTTGAAGAATTTAAAATCGAATCTCGTGTGTCATGCAACACGCAATGAAAATCCAAAGCTCTAAACTTTTGGCACATTACTCCTCGAATAATATCGTTACAAACTAGTATACCATTTTTATCACATTAAAACTTATAAAAATGCTGTAAAATATAAAACAATTTTATTTTCTAAACCATATTTTATTACATTGTAAATAAGTACATTCAAAACTATATTAAAATTAGGAGAAGACATTTTAGATTTCCGATCCACCATTCCGTAGCATATACTGAAACCGAGCTGGATGGGTCACGTAGTTGTTACGTCTGTGGCCTGCATTCGGGAGGCCCTGGTTCGATTTCCGTGGCCGACCTACCTGACCCATGGGTTTTTGTGGGGTTTTCTCGGGTCGCCAGGTGAATGCTGGGTACGTTAATTACATCCCCCGAATTTTCTGTCGCTCCATTTCATTTGTATTATCATTTCTCCCATCTGGTGGTCTCTTTCAGGTTAGAAGTGTCGGCGGGTGTCTCGGCGGTGCATGGCAGGATAATATGCTCTGAGGAAACTACTTCCTCCTCCGATAGGTCGGTTTCCGGTCTCGGGACCGGCTGCCGGGACCATTTCGCAACCGGCTGGGACCGTTTCCCAAACATAGTAGGGAGGAATGTCTGTTATCCCGGGCTACCGGTGTAGGTTTACATCTGTAACGGGAGTTTTTGTTTGAAATGAGTTTTGTTTTCTGATCTGAGTATTAGTGAGCCATGTAAGGACAATATAAAAAAATGATGTATGGTTGCTAGGGAAAAGATGAAAAGTTTTGGATAGGGAAAAGAAAATCAATAATCTTCATAGATATATGTTCTGTAATCTTGTTTCATGACGATGGAAAAATGTCGCGATGGATATAAAAGTTTTTTAACGGAAAATCAATAATCTTAATAAGGAGATATGTGTGTTCTGTAATCTTGTGAGTAATGAGTAGCAGGAGTAAGGAGTTTTATGTAATTAGTGGGACCTTTTTATTAAAGAAATAAGAATTTATCGATATGTAATCCTGATAATACAATTAAATTATTTGTTAAAAAATTGGACTTCTCCAAAATTGTATTTATTTCACTCTGAACCACCCCTGAAAACGAGACATCTCATGACTCTTATTTAAAATAAGATGATATAATTGGTGACTAGAAGAAACTGATAGCCGCAGAAACTCACACGAGAAGAGAAAGAATTGTGCTTCCAACATAGAAATCTTGCTACATATTGCGCCCGAACGTGTGGCCGAATAAAGAGCGTAGCTGGATAAGAATATTTTGCTTCATATGGCGGCCGAACGTGTGGCTCATTAAGATGGAGAGAAATTAACTACGAATAAAATATATCCTCCTTCACATTGATACCGAAATTAAGGTTTGCCAGAAGTAAAGAATCATGATGGATGTCAAAGGAATGTTGGTTCTTTATTACAAAACGGGCAAGGCCAGTTGAGTTGGGGGGAAAGTTGTTATAACAAAAGCAATGTAAGAAACAGTGTCCTTAGCAGTTTTCTAAAGGGGCTCACTTGACTTGTAAGAATAGGGTATTCTTTGGATCATTCAGAATGGCATGACAAAACAGCCACAAAGAGATTTTTGGTGGAATGAAGAGGGCTTTCAGAAAGTGGAAGTTACATAGACACCCACACGCGCAGCTGTGATCATTCAAACAGTCTTCGGCGTCAGGCCGATGAGAGCAGTCCGAGGCGTGAAGCCTATTAGGGCGGTCAACTTGTTCTGTCTTGGATATTTGTCGGTTCATATATACGTGAGGAACGAATAAAGTTTATCGAGTAATAAACATTCTGCCGCCAGTAACTATAAACAGAGATTGGTAACCCTTGGTCGGCAACTTTCATTTCGATGTTCTAAAAAAAAGAAGCAGTGAATAAATAAGTTGGAAACGGGCATTCCAGTGTCATTAAATATCCATCTCACACACATCCACGCATACCCTGGGAGAAACCTCATTGTTTTACCCTGAGCTAAACAAAAGTGCTTCAAACTGTATTGTCAAGTGGAACATTGTTCGCCACATATATTGTTGCTTCAAATTGGCGTCCACAACGTGGAATTGTGTGACACCCATAAACATTGTTGTGCCGAATCCCCTCTGTATAATCCTAATCCGAACATATACTTACTGAACACTTGAACAGTGAACGTACACTGTATCATTTTATGTGACAAAAACGTAAGAAGACAATAACAGGAGGAAGGCAAGTTTTAAAGTTTACTACACAATTTCCAAATTGAGTATCCAATTAAACAATATCTTTGACAGTTAAATATCCAGGAAGACAAAACTATAATTGCATCTCTAATTCTACATTGAGATGCAGGCCTTCTCTCCCTACGTCCCTCCCACACCCCTCTATCTATGTTAAAAAATTAAATGGATTGTAACTTTTTTCAGGTTTCGTCAGAAGTTTAGTATAGAATAACACAAGCGGTTGCTAAAATCAGTGTACTGCAAATGTCGATTGATTGAATATTTAATGGGTTGGCCCGTAAGTCCTCACGTTTCTTTGAAGTAAAAGCTTTTCGTGCAAAATAATATATATGTTTAGGCAATGTGTTTTGTGTTATTTAGTAGAGAATTATGTGCTCCACAAAAAAGTGTTCTTGTTTTTATGTACTTATATATTGATAGTTCCTTTCAGGCCAATAAAATGGAGCACCCAGTCAACAACAAAGAGCATTTTCGACACATTCTGCTGGAGTATCTTCTGTGGCTTTGGCATCTCGATTAAATGCAAAAGGCATGTCTCAGATATTCAACTACATTGCATTACAAATTTCCGAACATCAGTATATAAATTGCAACATGGTAAACTCATCATTTATTACAAGCCACAAACCTATGATTAAAGGTTTCGGATATTTCCTGAATATAGCGGCTATCTTATCAGCTTATCAGTCGGACGTGAAAGGTTGCAGAAACACACATATCCCTGGAAATCCGGTGATAACAATTGCCCAGATGACTTTCAGATAATAGTAACACGAAAAACATAATATCCTGCATTATTTATTATTACTGCATTATTAAAGAAGTTTAAGAGTATTTAGAAATTTCAAGCAAATGCAAAACCATAAGTCTTTGGAGCACTGAAAGTAGGTATGTCGTGCTTGCACAGTCTCCAGAACGCTGTATGCGGCATAAGCTCATCTCTAGATCTACACTTTTGTTTCAAAAAGAATTAGGGTCAAGCTGCCTGTGCGGGACTCGATACCCTATGGAATCTGATGCATAGTACAATTATGTATTAATTAGCTCCTTTTTATAATAAGGACATATTAGGTGCTCAGACAGATACAATGGGATCTCATCCTTACTAGAGTTAAATATCTTACACTTTTAAATACTCCTTTGTATAATGTTAATCTTTAGCTTGTTATTCCTGCTACAATACGTACAATAAATAATACAGTATGAGAATAAGTCCTCACAGCAGTGATCAACAGGTAGGAGAATCCTAATACATTGAAGTGTTTGATATTTATATCATCTAGTTGTTTACTGTTCTTCATTTTAAAGCTGAGCTTCCAAACATAGATTTATAAAGCAAAATACTTTATCGAATGGTATAGTTTGTCCCAACATATAGCATAGACGGCTCTGAGAATAATAATTAGATTTAAAGAAATTATCTAGAGTGACACAGACGTATAGGACTAATCATAACTTGTGAACTTCTTTTATAAATGAGAATTCACTTTTTTTTACACTTTTGTGCTTGTTTTTGTGAAAATTACCATATTTTTGGAGGCTTTCTCTGTAATAAAGTTGAATTGCGTTTGTGCACCCCTATATATCCTCCTTAATAATTATGATCCGTTTTAATTTCTTCATTTATGGACATTGTTATCAAAACATAAACTGGACATAAATTTATAACTTATTTATTGTCCTAACAGCGCACAGCATTTGATAAGCTTGTAGTAGGTACCCATAGCCACACATTCTACCGAATTTATTATTTATAGCACTATTTCAATGTTTCATATTTAATACATGCCTAAGTAAGAATACGTAGTCACAATTGTTTTAATAAAATACAGTGGATTATTCTCATTTCTTTAATGTCATTTTAGTGTCCCCATGGAGTCTAATTGTTATGTACTTTAAATTATATACAGTTTTCTAATTTTTTTGATCCACTTTTTCTTTTTAATTGGAACAGTGGAATTCGCTGCCACGATCACCGACCGTTCAACTGCCTTCGTTTTTTAAAATTATTTATTTAACAGCATACTCCATTACAGCCATTGTAATACTACATGCTCTGTATTAACTTATTTTTCACAAATTTATATAATTTCATGAATTATACTTATGTATTCCTCTTTTTTCTTAGGCATTTACAATTGAAATAATCATTTAGTTTAGTTCCTAAAGTTACCATACTAATATTTATATTCTATTATATTATTCTAGTACCTTTCTAAATCCTTTATTAATATGTCATTAATGATAATTTAATAATGTTCCATAACTTGTAGAAATTTATAGAATTAAAATATGCAGTGAATTCTTTCGTATAGGGGTGCCTTGCCCGCCTCGGTAGCGTGGTGGTAGCATGTCTACCTCACGTTCATGAGGTCCCGAGTTCGAATCTCGGTCAGGGTGACTTAGTTGGATAAGGTTTTTTCCGGGGGTTTCCCTTATCCTGAAAGACGAATGTCGGGTAACTCTAAGCTCCATGGATCCTGGGCTCATTTGAGCATCATTTCACCCATTCCATTCATCGTCCGATATGACGTAAATTAAAAAAAAATATATTAAAAAATAGGGGCGCCGGGGTAGCAAAGTGGTTTCGTTCGCGATTCCCGTCCTGAGTTCGATTCCCGGCTCTTGGGTGGCGATTTTAAATCGGCCCTATCCAGGCCTTCACCTCTGTTTAGCACATGTAAAGTGTCCCCTATGCCCAACGTGGTTTGGAGTCCATGGTATAAGCTGTAGGTCCTCTCGCCTCACGATCATCTTCACTGTCACCCTACCATTGGAGGTAATGGACACCATCCTCTGGGAGCCTCCACCTGAGAAATGGGTCCGGTCATCACGTAGTGCTACCCCGAAGGTTGCCAAGGTTGCCATTTGGGGCGTGTGGGTAACTAACCAACCAGCCCACCTCGATAGCGTGGATGGTAGCGTGTCTGCCTCACGTTCAAGAGGTCCCGAGTTCGAATCCCTGTCAGGGTGAGTTACCTGGATAAGGTTTTTCCGGGGTTTTCCCTTATCCTGATAGACGAATGTCGGGTAACTCTAAGTTCCATGGACCCCGGGAGCATCATTTCACCCATTTCATTCATCGTCCGATTTGACTTAAGGTTGGACGACGTAAATTAAGGGGGAAAAACCCCCAATTCCTTCGTATAGCGTTTCACTAGTTTCACTTTGTCAAAAGTTCAAACTCCATATTTGTTTATCATATTGTTCTTAAACAATTACCTCTCTCTATTTAACTTAACACACCTCTCTCTATTTAACTTAACACATCTAAATAGCAAATGATGAACTGCCTGTTCTGAAGTGGGTGCTCAGGCCTGTACTGTGTTCGGCTGTGCAACCGCAGTGAAATAAATACGCCACACGTGCTGCCCTGAACGGTAGAGCGCTTCATTGGTTGCACTACTGTCCTCCACAAGAGAAAAAGTCTCCGAGGCCTCAGACGCAGGGGGATTGCAGAAGGTACTCACACCCTCCCTGGACAGGTTTATGACACTTCATGTCAGTACAGTTACAGACCATTCAAAAACATTCTGACGGCTTCTACTTTTATGGATGGATCTTCTCCGTTTTTGTGTACAGAGTGAATAGGGCGCATGTTTTCTTAACAGTTCTGCTCCTTGTGTAGCATGCGTTCCATGTCACACATTCGCTGTCCTTGTCCCGATGTGTAAAGGAGTACATTCCTTTCAGGGACCTTCCTTTCATTGCTGGACAGTACCACGTCTTCCCGGAGAAGCACAGAATGGAAACAGGTTTACCACATTGAGTGCACAGCGGTCTCACTGAGCAAAGTATCGTATGCTAATCATTATTTATATTAACGTTTGGGAGAAAACAATGAAAGGAAAGAAACAAACGGTTAATAGTAGTTATTAACTTTATAAAATACCCATAATATTGAATGAAAAACGCAGTTGCATCCGGGCTGTGCCTGCTGCAGTTGAGGAGCCGTTCCTAAAGTAATCTAGATGTTCAGAAAAGGTAAAAACTGCTATACATTTCTAATAGTGATTTTAATGTTGACTTTACTAGTTCTGGAACTTTAATAAAAGCAATAACATTAAATAAGGAAACAATAAGAAGTATTACACAATGCAATACGTTAAAATAACGATTGAAAATTGTAAGTAGCTACATCTGTGCAGTTCTGGTTAATTAGACGGATTTTGTTGTTGTTGTTGTTGTTGTTGTTGTTGTTGTTGCAATTTTACGTCCTCCAACGTTAAGTCATTTCGGACGGTGAATGAAATGGGTGAAATGATATTCAAATGAGTCCGGGGTCCATGGAGCTTAGAGTTACCTGACATTCGTCTATCAGGATAAGGGAAACCCCCGGAAAAAACCTTATCCAGGTAACTCACCCTGACCGAGATTCGAACTCGGGACCTCTTGAACGTGAGGCAGACATGCTACCATCTACGCTACCGAGGCGGGCTAATTAGATGGAATTGAAATTGTTGAATTTGCAATTAGCTACCTCAGTTAGTTGCAAATAATAAAACTAATTACTACAAACAACAAAGGCTTATTAAAAATAGCTTCATCCAGTGGGTAATTAAAACACCAACTTTTGGGTGGCTAATAGTGAATGGTTCAAAATTCAATTTATGTTGTATACAACAGTTCAAGTGTCAATAATAATAAAGGTTTGTTGTATCAAGATTGAAGTTTCTAGTAGAGAAACTATTCCGTTCAGAAGGTTAAATTTTTAGTTACTTTAATTTTTGGGGAGAATTTGCAGCTGTAATTTATTTTGTTTTAGGAAGATAGAAGAGGAAGAATTGGTGGAAGCAGTACCAGGAACTTATCCCGGAGTACTGACGGGAATACCGAAGCACTCCCTGTATTTTACTCCCTAACATTGGTTGAAGCACTTCGTGTTTTACTCCGTAGTATTGGTTGAAGAACTTTATGCTTTATTCCCGAGTATTGGTTAAAGCACTTGCATGTTTCTTTTTTGTTAAACCCCCGTTAATTCGCGTTACATTCCGTGAGGAATCTGGCAACACCACACAGATAACCGGATTCCTCAGAAACGTCTACCGTTCTATGCAATAAACTGAACACTATGTTTGAAATTAGTATTCTATTCTGTAAATTCCCCGTGATATCCCCGATGGTAAAACACGGATTGTAATGTAACTGAAAAAAAAATGGTTGAAGGATTTTCATGTCATATTCCAGATTATTGGTTGAAGCGTTTCCAGTACTTTACACTAGTGTTTTGGTGGAAATACTGCATATGTTGTACTACAGAGTATTGGCGAATGGGAGGTAGATAAATGTCTTGGAAACACGCCATCGGAATGCAAGCAAAGTTGTTATGAAAGTAACTGCTAGGGTGTAGGAAGTAAATTTTATAGAACAAACTCAAAGGAAGTGCCAGCTCCGAATAGTGAAGTGGTTGCTTCACACTTTCACAGCAGGAAGGTTCCTTTGAAACGGTTCTGATCCGTACCTGTTTAGTTAGTGAGTGTAGTGAACTAATTACCATAGAGCCTTGGTGTGATGAAGTCAAAAGGGGAAATACCTGATCCTCAAAGAGGGTTACAATTTTGGTTGTCACAAAGACCTTCAAAATAGAATGTCAAGGGGGTTTTATACCTGGAAGGCATAAGTTAAAGTTAAACCCGTGGCACTATGGTCCATATCGAACCAGAGACTGCCAACCCGACTGCCGGCCTCAAGCCCACATACGCAAGTAAAGGTGGACGATCATCCATCCGATACGGGGAGGATTTGTGGTCAGCATCTCAGCACTCCCAGCCAGAAAATTGACTTTCATGACCACTGTCGCTTACCTATCGCAAGCTCCTCAATTTCCTCACGATGCTGAGTAGGCACCGGTCCTATATGCGGTACTTAAAATCCGCAACCCCAGGGGTGGTCTCGGAAGGCATATAGATCCTTAAAACAGGCAGTAACTTGAATGTAAGCATGAGCATCGGTCCTATACCCGGGACTTAAAATCCGCAACCCCAGGGGTGGACTCGGAAGGCATATAGATCCTTAAAACAGACAGTAACTTGAATGTAATCATGAGCATCGGTCCTATACCCGGGACTTAAAATCCGCAACCCCAGGGGTGGACTCGGAAGGCACATAGATCCCTAAAGCAGGCAGTAACTTGAATGTAATCATGAGCACCGGTCCTATATGCGGTACTTAAAATCCGCAACCCCAGGGGTGGTCTCGGAAGGCATATAGATCCTTAAAACAGGCAGTAACTTGAATGTAATCATGAGCATCGGTCCTATACCCGGGACTTAAAATCCGCAACCCCAGGGGTGGACTCGGAAGGCACATAGATCCCTAAAGCAGGCAGTAACTTGAATGTAATCATGAGCACCGGTCCTATACCCGGGACTTAAAATCCGCAACCCCAGGAGTGGACTCGGAAGGCGCATAGATCCTTAAAACAGGCAGTAACTTGAATGTAATCATGGGCACCGGTCCTATACCCGGTACTTAAAATCCGCAACCCCAGGGGTGGTCTCGGAAGGCGCATAGATCCTTAAAGCAGGCAGTAACTTGAATGTAATCATGAGCACCGGTCCTATACCCGGTACTTAAAATCCGCAACCCCAGGAGTGGACTCGGAAGGCACATAGATCCCTAAAGCAGGCAGTAACTTGAATGTAATCATGAGCACCGGTCCTATACCCGGTACTTAAAATCCGCAACCCCAGGGGTGGTCTCGGAAGGCATATAGATCCTTAAAACAGGCAGTAACTTGAATGTAATCATGAGCATCGGTCCTATACCCGGGACTTAAAATCCGCAACCCCAGGAGTGGACTCGGAAGGCGCATAGATCCTTAAAACAGGCAGTAACTTGAATGTAATCATGGGCACCGGTCCTATACCCGGAACTTTAAATCCGCAACCCCAGGAGTGGACTCGGAAGGCACATAGATCCTTAAAACAGGCAGTAACTTGAATGTAATCATGAGCACCGGTCCTATACCCGGAACTTAAAATCCGCAACAGCAGGGGTGGCCTCGGAAGGCACATAGATCCTTAAAACAGGCAGTAACTTGAATGTAATCATGAAAATAACTTCGAAATATGATTTAGACAAAAACTTAGTAACACCTTTAAGAGGAAAGATGCTAAACGTGATATGAGCAATTTATTATCCTTTCGTCGTAAGAAACACACTTGTATAAGCAATACCAGAAAGAGCTCCAAGTCTCTCTCTCTCTCTCTCTCTCTCTCTCTCTCTCTCTCTCTCTCTCTCTCTCTCTCTCTCGCATTGGTTTGAGAACGAGACACTCGATTCAAATAGAGAGAATAGATCCATACTTTCTTATTGGTACTACTTGAAAAATCCATTAATCTATACGTCTAATTATGGCGTTACAACGTGCTGAGGTTTTACAGTTGTTTAGAAATAGAAATCAAGCTATTCACGTAGTGGCAAAAGTGAATGTTCATATTTATGTAAGCCACCCTAATGGTAACTGTTGAAATAAGCCAAGAAAAATGAGTTTTAATGTGTTTCACAAGTTAAAGTAGTTCACCCGGATATTTTAATAAACGAATTGGTTAATTTAGCACCAGTACAATGGCGTGTCAAAAGCCAGTGTTGTTCGAACCTGTTATGGTTATCAGCGTGCAAAAGAAAGAAGAGATCTAAATTAGTTGTGGGACAATAGACAATTTCATTAAGTGTTCAATTCTCCCTAAAGTAAAGTGTTAAATGCTGTCAACAGTGACCGTGATTTACAAAATTTAAAACGAACTAGCCTAATTGCTGTCCAGACGCATATGAGGACCATATAATATAATATGATCATATTATTGCGATATGAGGACCATTTTATAATTTATACTGATGGCTCCAAAAACTCAAATGGTGTTTGTTGTGCTTACGTGTGTGGAACCAAACCGTATACATTCGGAATCCACACTAGCATTTCCATTTTTACTGCAGAGCTTTATGTAATATACCGGGCCATTTTACACGTACGTCGACGAAAGTTGGGGGACTGCTTAATCCTGGGTGATTCCCTCAGTGCACTTCAAAGCCTACGGCAGCTGTACAACTACTACCTTATTGTGCAGCGTATCCAGGATGCCCTCCACGTTTTACACGCTTCTGGCGTTAGCGTGGTGTGTGTATGGATCCCTGGTCACGTAGGATTGCGAGGGAATGAAATGACGGATTCAGCAGCCAAGACGGCTACCATGAGGCCCAGGGTTCGAATACCATCTGTGACATCGGAAGATTTTAGGGCCGTATTGCGGAGATCTGTGCAAACCTGCTGGCCTGGAAGAGTGGTCCGCTCTCCGCAATAATAAACTTAGATCTGTGAAAGAACTTCCGATTCCCTGGGTTACCTCCTGTCGGTCATCTCGTCGCGAGGAGGTGAGTTTGGCTCGGTTGCGTATTGGGCACTGCTTGTTTACTCATAGTTTTCTTTTTAAAACGGAGCCTGCTCCACTGTGTCCGTTTTGCAACGAAGCGTTATCTGTCCGACACGTGCTGCTAGAGCGTTTTTACCTAGCACACCTTAGGACGTCTCTGCAGCTGCCGGCCAGCTTTGCAGAAATGCTAGCGGATGATAATAAAGTAGTGGAGAAGGTTTTTAGATTCTTTTCTAGGTTAGACTTTAAGATTTAGTGAACGTAATTTTTGGTAGGTTGGATTTATATTTATTTTTATTTATTTTACTTTTGTTTGTTTTTTGTTATGTACGTGTATTATTTACACTTGTATAGATGTTTAGAACGATTTATATCTGGCTTTTGCCATGACTAGTTTTTTAAAGGGCGCTGATGACCGCTTTAGTTGAACGCCCTTATATACACACACACACACATCATCATCATCATCATCATCATCATCATCATCATCATTATCATCATCATCATCATCATCATCATCTGTCAACAGTGACCCTGATTTACAAAATTTTAAACGAACTAAAACTGTCAGACGTGGTTTGTGAAGCAAAATAATATTAAGACATATTAAAAAGGGTTATTGCGCTGGAGTGTAAATATCTGGAAGATATTCGCCGCTACAGAAGGGAATAAATATAAATAAGGGAATAAATAATATACGAGGGGTCCTGTGTGAATGAGGTCAATTGTACATAAAAAGTGTCGGTTAATACTACTGTTGAAAATTAAAAGCAACCTTTTGTTTCTGGTATTTCCCATGGATTGCGTAGTCCAATTACTGATAAGAGTAAAAAGCTAATTTTTCTTCATATGGACAGTGAAGCATGTTTTATTGACAGTAGAGCTTTTATTTCTAGTGCAAAAGAACCAGCGATTACTATGAAATATCCAGCGAAGTTTTCCAGTCACGGCTCTTGAAAACTCTACCAATGGTCGAACCTGGGAGTGTTACTATCATGGACAATGTCTATCATTGTGTCAAGTTGTTCTGTTGTCACTATGGGTGTCGAAAACAAGAAAATGTTGAATGGCTACAAGCACAAATCATACATAGCTTTCGATGCTAGTAACGTTAAAGCCTGGAAAACGTTATGGATGACATACGTAACAGATGACGGAGCCGAGATGTCTGGGTGTATTGTGAAAAGTACCATAGTCAATGTGACCCCAATGAGCTTGTGTGGAACTGAAAGAGGTACGTCAGCTATCAGATTAGACGAAGCAGGTAACCGCGGGAATGTGGAAGGCTGACATCTGACATGTACACAAGGAAGAATAAAGGCTGTGGCAAAGGGCACTGTCTTACTGATGTCGCCGATAGCTGATGCCAGCACAGGGTCCTCGTCACATGCCGACCTTAAATTTGCATTGTTACCTGCCAGCCTAGACAACTGTTACTTCGGCTAATGTAGGTACAAAAGGTGTGTTAAAATCACATATTCGTTTGAATGATTTATTATGATACGTTTCTAACATACTTCCAAGTATTCGTTTTAACAAGAAAAGTTTACTTGCTTGAACAATAACTGATAAGCTGCTCTTGAGCACGCGAGTTGTTTTGAAGGTAATATGACGTAACACATGGGCGAAGGTGACACATACACTTGTGCACATGGGGGCGAAATATTGCAAAAAGTGTACTTCATACAAAAATTGCGGTATAGTAAGTTTGTCCTACTCAGCAGTGCCCTCGAATTTACCAGAATTAAAATGGCATTGAGTCTATGCATACAGTGACCAACAAAATGAGTTGTTTTTATTAGTGAATGAGTACGTGTCAAAAACAGTTTTGTTCTTAACTTCTTCAAAGCTTATTGTTCTTTGCCAACATGATGAGTATGTAGATTGAGCGTTTAATAGCGACCCAAATCAATTTTATCAACGTTTTACCATTCGTGTCATGTATGGATATTCTATGTAATTGACATTGACATTTGTAACATTTCTTTCACAAAATAACAAAATGACTTATTCACATCTAACATACCCTTCCTACCTGCTGGCCCCAAGTCTCGGTCTCAATACACATAACCCCTGGTTTTCCGTGTGTTGATGACCCTCCTCTCCCTTGCATCCCTCGTTCTAATTTTCCAGCCCTTAATTGTTATTTATTCTTCATCAATCTTAACCATTTCTCTCTAAGTTTCCCCAGACATTCAACTATATTTTTTACATTCTTTTCTCCTTTTACCAATAACATTTTCTTTATTATTAATACCTCCCCCCATCCCTAAAACTGTCCCATTTTTGTTGCCAAATTTGTTCTCTCCATATCTTTGTTTGCAATAAAGTGTACTATGCCAATCTGTGTCCTCTTCTCCACACATTGGGCATTTCCCTGTATCCTTTTCATATCTAATACCTTTCAAATTTCTATTACACACTTATTACACACATCTATGTACTTCTCCCTCCCCCACACTGTCTTTATTTCCCTGTATGTCCTCAATGATCTTCTCTCCCTTACACTGGTAAATATAACTTGGCTATCTAGATCTTCCAGCCTTAATTCTACCTCTTTCCAAAAGCCCCTATAATAATACTCCTAATTTCTCCAAATATGTCCCATACCTATCTGTTCCAACAGTTCCCTTATTTTTTGCGCCCAAGACTCTCCCCATTTGCTTCTCATCTGCAAAAGAAAACATTCCTAGATAATATTGTTTTTCTCCAAATTGGCAACGCTGTATAGATATTTCAATACCCTTGAGACAATTTTAACCCTTGTTGAATGTCTTCCCAGCTCTAATTGTGCTGCCCCATTGGGTGAAGCTACAGGTAAGCCCAAAATATATTTATAGAAAGATCTGTTAATACATCTACCTCTTCCCATGCTTCATCCACTCCCCATATCTCTGCCCCATGCAACATCTTATTTTCTACTATGGCAGTGTAAGATCCTTTCCAGCCATTTGACATTAATGTCAGGTAATTTCCTTAAACATGCTCTTGCAATACTCATGGCCATTTTACCTTTTGCTAGAGTCCATTGTTTCTGTTCAGTCCATTTACCATCACCATCTTATCCCCAAATAATCAAATCTCTTTACGACCTCTATTTCTCTTCCATTTCTCATTTATCTCCCATTTCTCATCTTTACGCAATCTATAACCTTTCTTAAAAACCGTGATCTTCGTTTTCTTTCGTTAACTCTCAACCCCCATTTTTGGCAATAACTACTTATTGCTTCAGTTGCTCTTCTCAGCCCTCCAACAGATATAGAACCAACTACTAAGTCATCTGCAAATTACAACCCTGGGATTTCCTTGTTATGAATAACTGGTGAGTAAACCCTATTTTAGCAAGATATTCTATGTATCCTCCCCTTATGTTTGTATTGTTCTCTGGTAGGAGTCCTGATGGTAACTTCCAGGTAACTTCTCCACTAAGCATATAAGTGTACGATTTTGAATTCAGCATTCGTACGGTGATAACTAACATATTTCCTGCCACGGAAATAAAGAACTGTTGCTTTTATCTTGCGCAGTGATGGTGCCGTAATATTCAAAGCTTGTAAGAGAATGTTTCGGAATTAGGATAATTCTTAAAGTTGTTTTTTGATATGCAATTTTTTTTCCGAGCGGAAGTGAACAAAGTGTTTATTGACGATGTCTCAGTTTCTGATTATACACTGACAAACTATGTTGTAGATTTAGTTAATTGATGGAAATGAAACATTTCTTTACACTGGCCGTATATAGGCTGAGGTCTTAGATAGTCAACATGTAAAATTCAATGCCATGGCCGGTGTATCTCGAATGCAAGAGTCCCTAGAGGTCTACCGGGGAAATATATGAGTCAAATGGAGAATTTAATGTCGTGACGGCAAGTCGGTAAGTTGGCCATGGTAGCTCAATGGGTTAGAGCGACTGGACAGAAACCAGGAGATCCGTAGTTCAAATCGCAGCCATGGCATTGAATTTTTCATGTTGACTCTATCTTTCAAAGATAATAGACTATATACGGCTAATGAAAAGAAATGATTAATTTCCATAAATTTACTAAAGTAATAAGAGTTAAGTTATGAAGCCTGGGATTCAAGTACTTATGATAGTAAGTGGCCACAAACGGTGTTTCTTGAATACGAGAGCCCCTAGTGGTCTACCGGGGAAATATATGAGTCAAATGGAGAATTTAATGTCGTGACGGCAAGTTGGCCATGGTAGCTTAATGGGTTAGAGCGACTGGACGGAAACCAGGAGATCCGTGGTTCAAATCGCGGCCATGGCATTGAATTTTTCATGTTGACTCTATCTATTTTGTAGATGTTGCTAGGTTTCTCCCTAACACCTGGACAGAGTGAACATGAGCAACAAATGGTTGCGAATCCGCGCCTATATGTGAAATTTTATGGGATAATCTAATACCTTTATTTATTTATTTATTTATTTATTTATTTATTTATTTATTTATTTATTTATTTATTTATTTATTTATTTATTTATTTATTTATTGTAATTTACGTCCTCCAACGTTAAGTCATATCGGACGATGAATGGAATAGATGAAATGATGCTCAAATGAGCCCAGGGTACATATAGCTTAAAGTTACCTGACATTCGGCTTTCAGGATAAGGGAAAACCCCGGAAAGAACCTTATCCAGGTAACTCACCCTGACCGAGATTCGAACTCGGGACCACTTGAAGGTGAGGCAGACATGCTACCATTTACGCTACCGAGGCGGGCAAGAATGAAAATGGTGGCATATACAGCAGAACCCCATCACCAGGTTAGAATTCATAGAGACCGTTTCACAAAGTTTCTAACGGCATATATAAGTTCAGGACACATCTTTCACAATTTTAGAAGAAAGTTCCAACATTAAAGGACCAAGGTCATAAAAGCTTTACAAACTGCATTTTGATTAGGATCTGTAATAAGTGATGTACTTATATAAATAATTAGTAATAAAAATTTTTACAGATCGTTAGAGGCAGTCCTAAGTTCACAAAATGGGAAAGAAATGTTGCTGGTATTTTAGTATAGCAGAATGCGGGTATTCTTGGGCCATACGTCGACGATCACTTCAAAATTCTAGGAGTGCATCTCGAAAAAGGATTTAAGACTTTGGGCGGCACATGGGCATCTCAAGCACTCTGTAGTGTAGCAATTATATTACAAAGATTACATTAAGAGTGATAAAGTAAACGCTTTGTTGTAAAGCGAGCCAGAGCCTGCCAACCCGACTGCCGGCCTCATGTCCACATAGGCAAAGCAGAGGTGGGCGATCATCCAGCTGATACAGGGAGGAGATGTGGTCAGATACACAGCACTCTCAACAAGAAAGTTGGCTTTTCTGACCGGGATTGGCTACCTATCGTAGCTCCTCGAATTCTTCACGATGCTGAGTGGGCACCGGTCCTATATCTGGAATTTAATATCTGCACCCCTCAAGGGTGGGAATGGTACCCAGGTGCATTCAATGGCAAGAAAGAAAAGCACATCGCCCTATCCCACCATGTCACGGCGCAGGAAGGTGCACTTGAGATTTTCATTAAGTTGTTTCATGTTCTTGTTTTTATCTTTTTTTTTTGTTTTTATCTAGTCAGTATAATTTTGGGACAGAAAGTGTTATTGGCTGCAGTGTTTTAAGTGAAGCAAAAATGAGAATGTGGCTGCACTGCGTTCTTCAATATCCCTATAATGAAATGTGTAGTGTTTAACGCCCGATTTTGCTACATACGGCACCGCAGGCGATGACATTGATGATACATGAGATGAAGATGGAGCACCGGTGGAATGAGATGGGGGGAAACCGGAGATCCCGGAGAAAACCCGCCCCAGCGCCGTGTTGTCCACCACGAATCTCACTTTACGGTCGCCTGGGATCGAACCAGGGCCGCCTTGGTGAGACCAAAGCGGTCTAACCACTGAGCCACGGCGCGGCACCAGTATCCCTATATGTACAGCAGCTGAATAAATAAAAAGCTTAAGTTATGTTAAGGAAATGTTCCTCAGCATAAAATTATTTTAAAATGTAACTCTAAATACTGTGACTTTGTGGGTTCGTAGAATTAAAGGTCTAATTTGCCGAAGTTGTAAATGTTCTTTATTTCCGTTGATATACACTGTTCAATTCTCACGTAACAACATTACTTCACCAATACAACACAATCTTCCAAGGTCGATGACAAAAACAAACAGTGACAGTTGATTACATTAGCTCTCGTTACAACAACACTCTTGTTACACAAGTACAACTCCGCTTACTCACTCTGTTCACAACTAACTCTGCGAGCCATCACGTCCTTAAATACCTAGTTCGTAATTCTAGATTGTTCTAAAATAAACCAGAACCTGAACAATCTCTATCAGTCCAGAAATTTCCGGAAGAATAAAGAAACCAAATATTATATCACATTCCAGAAGCGTAACTTAATCTGTGCCGGCAAGTCCTTTACTCCGTTATCTTTGCTTGCCGGCGCTTGTTTTTTTATGAAATAAATATATATCTATGTATATAGATCTATATTTTTCTCTTTTGTTCCTTTATTTATCCGTTTTTTTATTGTTTCCGTTTAATTACCTATCTGTTTTCTGTAGTTTCACACACATACACTATACACTATACACTAAACACCCACGCCCAGGGCGGGACTCGAACCCGCGACCCTCTACGCGGTGGAACGCTAGAGACACACGTTCTAACGACCATGGCTGCAAGGGCCGGCAACAATAGCCGCGCTATCATTAACTGCTTAGCAAGGCTCATTATTACCATGAAACTTTATCCGCCGACTGTTTTCTTATTTGTACCGAAACTTTTATGCCTGTTGCCGTGACAATATGAGGGAGTGAGTGTGTGGTGTTTTAGGGCCCGTCGACAACAAGGTCATTTGGGCCCGTCCGTGACAATATATACTGACCAAAAGATTAAAAACGCAATTCTAAAAACGTAATAGACTAAGAAATGTCATGCTGCCCTTGTACAAAATATTACGCTCACGGTGCACTTGCAAAGAAATATATATTTTCAATATCGTTTCATACGTTGGAAAGTTGAGTTTTATATTTTATGATTATCTATAAATTTGATATTAAAATACACAATTAAATCTAATTCAGGGGCTCAAGTGCCTTTCAGATGGACATAGGCGGGGTCTGTGGTACGCGAATGTGCTGCTAGTTCACTCATAGGTAGGTATTGTATGTTGCCTGCAAAGCTGAGTATACAATTATCCACACTTCACATTTTACAAGTAATGTTGCTTACGAAGTCAAGCCAGAGCTTCGCTTTACTCACACCTAATTCGCTGCTATGCTTATGATTAGAGCCTGGATTTGTATGCAAAATGCATGTTATCTTTTATATAGTACTTTTTTTTTTTCCTTGCTCCATTTATACCCCGCCTTTAACTGCTATGGTCATTCTCGGCGGTCGTTCTCCTTTGGAACATACCGAAGGTGTTAACTCGTTATCTTTGGTTTTTAATCATTAGATCACGCACACATTCACACTCTCATTCATACTTCCAGTATCTGTGCAAGATGGGGAATTATCTTGGTTGGAGAAAAATCCCCACGCCCATCGCCGGGAATCGAACCCAGGACCCTAGCACGGCAGGCAGGTGCTCTACCGACTGAGCTATGGGGCCAGCTTATATAGTACTTAAAAGTGTGCTTAAATGATATATTTTGTATGTTACTCTTTTCCAGACAGTTGAAGCAGTATTTGTTAATGGATACTCGTAAATATACATATTTCACGGGGAAATGCATATTTTAAGTTTTAAATGAAAAAGTGCGTATTTTACTCTTCAATATGACATTAAATTATAATATGCTCCGTTAGATAATTATATTAATAGTACTAGTACTTAAAATATCTGAAACAAATAAGGAATATATTTTATATTATATAATGTATTATATACCTATATATAGGGTAAGGGCACAATATTTCGGGTAGGTGCCTAATTTCGGATGGTAGATTTTCTGCTCCGTGAGCTAATGCACTCCTTCGGGAATCGTGAACAAGTATAAGGAAGTACCAGGTGAACACAGTGAAGTTCCAGCAAATATGCAGTTAGTTGCGGTGAAGTAGCATTGGTAAGTTGTTTTATTCACGACCAGAGTGTTTGAAGACCAGTTTTCAGAGTGATTTCTTGAGCTTAAGGTGAGGTCCTAAATCACGTAATTACTGCCTGTAATATGTTAGTATATGATAGTTTTCGTACATACATTTGAAATTACTTATATCTTGTTTAATCCAAGCTGTTATTTATCCAATATGGTGGAATTCTTAATTTCGGACAACACAGAGCATCGTAATTTCGGATATCCGAAATTAGGAATGAACAATATTTTACCGATCAAAAAGATTTTGTTCATCACATGGCACCAGGGCGCAGAAGGAGGTGGTCAGAAGAATGAATGGCAGAAGCAGTAAAGGTCGACAAGGAGAAGAAAATGGGACTTTTAAAAGCTTCCAAATGGTATGGCGTACCTCGATCTACACTAGAGAATTAGGTAAACCACAAATAGAAAGATATTGACCGTTTATTAACTACAGAAATCGGAAAAGAGTGCGCACTTGGTGAGAAGCTGGAAACCGAACTGCATACTGTACGGTTATGAATGATCGCTATTTTGGACTTAGAAAGTCATTAGACGAATGGCATTCCAGCTGACTTTGATCAACAATGTAAAGCATCCATTTAAATTGTAGTAGCGGTATGGCTCGAAAAAAATGTCAGAGGGAATTTATGAAAAGGCACTCTCAACTGGCTTATCACATTCCACAAAAGTATCCGAAATTAGACACTATTTTTTGTAACCTAATCCAAATGCTCTTTAACGGTTTTCATTATGCCTTATGTAAACTTATTTTATAAGACATAAAGAACGTTGTCACAGAATTTCGTGTCTATTGATGTACTATAACATGTAGAATACCCAAAAGTAAAAATGGTATCCGAAATATGGCGAATAATAATAATAATAATAATAATAATTAATAATAATAATAATAATAATAATAATAATAATAATAATAATAATAATAATAATAATAATAATAATAATAATAATAATAATAATAATAATAATAATAATAATAATAATAATAATAATAATAATAATAATAATAATAATAATAATAATAATAATAATAATAATAATAATAATAATAATAATAATAATAATAATAATAATAATAATAATAATAATAATAATAATAATAATAATAATAATAATAATAATAATAATAATAATAATAATAATAATAATAATAATAATAATAATAATAATAATAATAATAATAATAATAATAATAATAATAATAATAATAATAATAATAATAATAATAATAATAATAATAATAATAATAATAATAATAATAATAATAATAATAATAATAATAATAATAATAATAATAATAATAATAATAATAATAATAATAATAATAATAATAATAATAATAATAATAATAATAATAATAATAATAATAATAATAATAATAATAATAATAATAATAATAATAATAATAATAATAATAATAATAATAATAATAATAATAATAATAATAATAATAATAATAATAATAATAATAATAATAATAATAAAGACAACGCTCAATATGTTGTGCAGGACAGCAAACGGATCATTTTCCAAACAGTAACCCATGTTCGGAAACGCAAGGTTTGGGCACAGTAAACCATCAATGTGTCCGTTCCACATATCAATACAACGAACAAATGGTATGGAGCACACTGCTGGTAAGCAGTTCAACAGTACAAACGGGGTTCAAACTGGGTACCTCCTGCAACAATGCAGAGTCTATATGGCGGCGCTGAGCTTCACATACATGCTCCAATATGGCTGACCTGAAAGAATGGCAAACGCTCCATGTACTCGTGCAATGAGGTGCTCCTTTGACATTACAGCAGTAGCGTACACCATGGTTTTCATACTACTCCACAGAAAATAGTCTAGTGGTGTTAGATCTGGTGAACGTGCTGGCCATGGATCTGGTCCCCATCTACCAATCCATTGATTGGGGTAAGTAACGTTGAGGTGGTTTCGCACATTTCTAAATGTGCGTTTCAGCAATAAGTAAACCAAGAGACTCTGGTTCGATCCTAGATATTGGCACTTATATAGATGAAACTTGTGTTCATTTGGACCCTTCTCACAAAAAATAATGGAATGGACATGTGGGCTGTTTACAAAATATCACTATATTATCTCTAAGATATTTCCAGGCTTATCTTAATGTCTTTAGTACTTTTTAGCCCTATATCTCTTATTTTGGAGTACATATAGCAAGAAAACCTGACGTAATACGTAGAAATGAATAACGGATTCATGATCAGCCACCCAAAATTAATTAAGATCACATGTCACATACCTTGCCGGAAGAAAAAGGTTTCAAAATCTGGATAGTGTTATTTGTGTTTATATGCCTAATAAAATCCCTCATCTTTAATTCCAATTAATGTCGACCATTGTCACCTCTGCAATCATCCATGAATTTCCCGTCACCAATCAGCAGACAAAGAGCGTTCGTTAATGTATCTCTGTCTCCCTTACGCCCCTCCAATATGTTAACTGAACAGGATCGCCCTAGTTTAAGATAGACTAATGCCCGATTTCACCAACAGATATTAAAATCGACGTTAACAAATGTAACGTAACAATTGTCACAGCGCTAAAACTAATGATAAATTTCTTGCATTTCACCAACCTGTTTTCTTAAAATATTAACAAACCTGTGTTAACGCCAAGAAACTTGCAAATATCACAGCTATAGAAGGCTATGGATGATTTTCTGAACGTACTCCGATGCGTTTTTGTTTTCATTTTCGTCTGCACAAATGGCGGATGAACAAAATCATAAATAAAGCCGTGAGACAAATTTCTCATCGACGGAGAAAGAATTGTTAATTGAAATGGTGACGAAGTGTAAGGATATCGGGGAAAATAAGAGGGCGGATGCGGTGAATGTAAAAGAGAAAGATGTCGCGAGGAAAATATTGGAAACGAATTTAATTCAAATGCATGTGTCACTACTACAAGCACCAAACAACTTGTCAGTATTACGTAAATTTAAAACGAGGTGCGAAGAACAAGTGCCTTAAACGTTTCAAGACGGGAGGTGAACAATGTATTATCCATATAATTCAGTGAATTATAAAATCGCAAAGTTATTAATACTTGAAGCAAAGGCGAGATCACCATATTCCTTTCGCTGCATGTTCTAACCTCTCTTGTACTTACGCAGTAACCTTGTTTCGACAGTCTATACCTCCGTAAAACAGTTTTCTTCGGATAGTTCCTCAAAATCATTTCTCCTCATAGGCCGTACTCTATTATGAATGCCATTTAGACGGTCTTAAATATAGCAAATCGACATCAACGGCTGAGTTCATGCTCGCCATCTTGACTATTTACAATTGTTAAGGACTTAACATTAGAAATTCGGCGTGTTAGTTTAACATGAGATTTAACACTTGTGTTACGCTAACACTTGTTGGTGAAATGCAATTTTTGTTTTAACTATTACTAAACTCGTGTTAAGTCTTAACATTTGTTGGTGAAATCGGGTATTAGTGTGCATTTAAAGGACGCTTCAAAAATATTAAGTTCACAGCAGAATTAAAATATATCTGGGACATAATGTATTGCTATTCGAAAGGATAAGTGCAATAGTTAGCTTTAATTCTGAAATGGAAGAGCTACTTCCATATTTAAATTCCTTTTTGTCCTGGTTTTTAGGAACTATTGTTTTGAATTTCACGTCTACTACACAGCTGTTGTTGTACCCAAAACTTGGATATCGAAACTTCCCCAGGATAAACGGAATAGAAGCCCCTTGAAAAAAAAGAAGGGGGAAAATAAAGGTTCGCCCTTAACATGAAAAATCTTTAGTTGCTTTTCTTTATTTTCTCCAAATGGCTCTATTTAATTAAAGTACCATAATTTGTATCTTTTCTGGAAATACCTTCCAAAGCTCTCTTTATTCGAAGGAATTTTATATACTATTGTATGTCTGATAAATCACAAGATATAAACGAAACACTGCAGAGGTAATGGGGATCTCTCTAAAACCGACATTTTATTTTTATTAAATTTTCTTGTGGTGTCAGCTAGTTTTGAGATATACCTTATTATTTGTTTGAATTTGTCAACTGTTTTTTCAACTTGAAAGTAACATTACCATTCGGTTATTTCTTGTCACGTCACGGAAAGAAGAGATATGGAATTTCAAAGCCATTTGAAATTTATGTTTAGGCCTTAATTTAGGCCTATATTTAGGTCTTAATCTATTGTTTCAATTACAGCCTATTGAGCCTAACATAGATATTTACATATATAATCGACCTAAAAAGGTTATAAACCAACTTTTATAGTGCCTATAGACACCTCTTTCAACATAAATGCCTATTTCTGCCCTTTGGTGCCTATAAACGCATTTTCAAAAATTTCCCACCAATTTAAAAACTGCACTGTTATATACAATAAATAATTATTTATTCAGCAACAAACCTTACATTGACAGGATATGTAGTTTGATTTTCTGTCTGATACAATGCGGCGTGGTGTGGTTTTTAAAAGGCTTAGAGCAACACTAAGTCAGTAAGTGAAATTTTAAGGGCCGCAAGTGAAATCGGAACTTGCACAATGCAATACAGTTTCAAATTACAGTTGCAAACAGCAACTGGCCCTCCTCTGGTTCCCCAAAACAGTTTTTTTTTAATCTAAGACAAAGTGTCGGTTTGGGTTCGTGTAACTATATTAAAGTTTTTGGTTGTTGTGATCATTTTTGTAAAAGTACTGCAAGATGCCTAAGAACAAATCTACCGAAAATGCATTAACAAGAACATGGATTTCAAATTTTCGGTCTTATACAACAGATGGGAAAATAATCTTCTGTCAGATCAGCAATAAAGAAATAAGCTTTTTACTGTATTTTCTGCGATGTTTATTATGCACGTGAGACCATGAATGATAACTACCGTGATTGACTGCACCGTTTGACCTCTTCTTTTGTCTAAAAATAATATCAAATTTGTTTGGTGCATTTTATTGAGTCCAATACTGGGGTCTAACAGTACAAAAGCTCAAGACAATACTAATTTTGTAAAATATATTTTTTAATGTTATACTAATTTCTATGTAAATTATATTGGTTATTCATTCAAAATTTTAATTATTATTTTAAAAACATATGATTACCGACATTAAAATATATTTGTATATATGTTCTTCTATTTGAGGTTCCTGCCGAGAAACGGAGTCACTTGGTACAATACGAGAAAACTTCGATGCATCAAGCAAATTTTAAAAAGAAAGATTCTAAGAAGCAAACTTTATTTACAAAGCTATGCTGTCAAAAATAGCATCCTCGTTCTATTTTGATATGTGTAAAGCATTCGCAGCCAGCGTTTCTTGGAATGTAGTTGAGAAAACAGCAATGAAGTCATTTTTAGAAAGGTATTGCAGAGAAACAATACCCTCCGAATCGACACTTACAAAACATTATCTTGTGATGGTGTGTGAATCACAGCTGAATGAAATAAAGTCTGGATTTCCGTAGATGAAACCACAGACGCCCTAGGGGAAGTACATCAAATTTAACTGTAGGGAAATTAGATGAAGAAAATTAAGAAGTTCGCTTTTCATTTGTTCGAGGATTTTGGAGAAAACTAAATGCTGAATCAGTTGCCTACTTCTATAGGTATCCTAATGTTGTAAAGGGTGAAAGGAAGTTGTTACTGTACACTGATGCAGCACCATATATGGCTGCAGTTCTTCCAGACTTAAATGCACATTACTTGATAGATAGAGTCAACATGAAAAATCCAATGCCACGGCCGGGATTTGAATCACGGATCCCCTGGTTTCCGCCCAGTCGCTCTTACCCATTGAGCTACCATGGCCAACTTACCGTCATGACATTAAATTCTCCATTTGACTCGTATGTTTTCCCGGTAAACCACTAGGGGCTCTCGCGTTCGAGATACACCGTCAGGACGGCACGTTGCCCATGGTAGCTCAATGGGTAAGAGCGACTGGACGGAAATCAGGAGATCCGTGGTTCAAATCCCGGCCGTGGCATTGAATTTTTCAAGTTGACTCCATCTATCAAAAACCTTAGCCTATATACGGCTAGTGTGAAGTTTGTTTGTTTGTAATTTTACGTCCTCCAACGTTAAGTCATATCGGACGATGAATGGAATCGGTGAAATGGTGCTCAAATGATCCCAGGGTCCACAGAGCTTACAGTTACCCGACATTCGTCTTTTTAGGATAAGGGAAAACCCCGGAAAAACCTTACCCAGGTAACTCACCGTAATCGAGATTCGAACTTGGGACCTCTTGGACGTGAGGCAGACACGCTACCACCACGCTACCGAGGCGGGCGGCTAGTGTGAAGGAATGATTAATTTCCATCAATTAACTAAAACACATTACTTGTCTGGCTCATGCACTTGACGAGTAGCAGAGGAAGTTCGAACCCAGTTCCATTATTTAATCGGTGAATGAATTCATACAAAGTCGAGGTTAGTAGATTTTAGATATGTGAATTTCTACAAAATTAGAAATTAAGTGAATTCCTTCAAAGCGGAGGTTAGAATCATTAAAATCATTTCAAAATTACAGGATAATATTTTTTCTCCCTCTTTGCTCAGACTTGGGACTGCAACCAAGATATAGTTGGTGTGGTTAAAAATGTTATCTTGGTCCATTGTCAAAATAATAAAAGTAAAAAATTAAATAAATAAATAATAAATAAATAAAATAAATAATAAATAAATAAAAGCTTACTGGTATTATGTTCCTACACGACACTTTCTTAATATATTGAAATCTTGTGATGTGCCGATTTGAATATTTATGCATGGCTTCCTGTATAAATGGTGCTTTCTTCAACGCTTTTCTTTCTTTTTTTTTCTTTTCTAATCAAAATATTATTTGCTGCACTGCAGTGTTTGTATGCATAGTGTCACCCGAGCGTCGGAACACCCTATAGACTGGGCGAGCAGCAGACGGGTCGGTGTTCGCCCCGCCCCCTCGTTTGTCTTATAGCGTTAAGAAGGGATGGCTGGGACAAAAAACATCACGGCGCCTCTCTTTCTGTTCCACCTGTGTTCTCGAACTTACAGGATATTTCCTCTAATCTGGAACCTTCCGATCGACCCGCTGGCCCTATATAAGCAGCACGTCGAGTTGTTCAGTCAGAGTTCTTGGTGTAAGGATGCAGTGCTAGTGTACGAGAAGACTGTGTGAGAGCATCGGAAGATTGTACGTAATTACGAGTGCAAGTGAAATTGTAACGGACGAACTGGTGAATCGTAATTGTGTGCATTACGTAATTCTGTGTAATTGGCAAGAGTTTAACTGTAAGTCGGTGGAAATAAAGAACATTGTTGAGCGGTGTAATTGGACTTTTCATTTCACGAACCCACAAAGTCACAATACTTTTCAAAACTTCAAAACATCTGAATCTATGAGGATGATGATAAAAATTTGCATTTAAGTCTGAATGAAAAGCTTCACATCTATCGGTATGTGAAGGGAGAGTGAAGAAAATGAAGACCACATCTCTGGAAGGAAAGCATCATCTTCGCTAACACAATATAATTAAAAAAATCATCTAGTGCTTGGTTCTGAGGCTTCACAGATGTTAAATCCTCAACAAAGCATTCACTTACCTCACCTTGATCAAGAAATTGGAAATACTGATTCAATTACTCTTTTTGTAGCAACTTCAAAATCGATCATAATTAAAGGATGGATTCCTATGACATGTCATATTTTTAACGAAGCCTACAATCTGAGTTTCAAATAAGTAAAAACATATATACATGTCTTTTGACGAAAATTATGCAGTTTTTATTGAGTCTTAAACGTCATATTTCTTAATTTTTCAGATCTTTGGTCATATGTATGCTTATTTCTATGATAAAGTCATACTTTGGGGACGGACACACTTTTTTATAGAATAATTATTCAATTACTGTATTATCTTATATATTCTACTGCATTTAAGAGTGTTTTGAAATAAAACATGAGTCCTCGTGTTTTGCATGGAGTGATGAATAATATTTGTTTACTTAGGTTGTTCGGTTATCTATTTCAAGTAAACGAATATTGTAGGGATTTAATTCATTTTGAGGAATTATATAAGAATCAAATTCTACATCTGTAAAATCTGAATATTCATAACTAATTTTTATTGTGACTATTACAAAGTTGACTATACAATGGACGCTGAATCTTGTGATACATAAGATGAAAAGAGATGATGTTTCATAAAGGATGTTTGGGAAGGAAATGTTCCAGACCTAAGCTTTTAGGGAAACTTCCCGACATTTGCTGTTTAGATGACTGAAGGAATCCTGGAAAAATTTGAACCGCAGACCGCAGGTTTACGAGTCCGCGATCTGTGAGTCTTTCGGTGTAAATCATATGTCAGAATTCTATGTACATTATTGAGGTTTTTCGGGAATAAAATAATGAAACATACTTTATGCACATTTTAAACTGCATGGGCTGTTAGTATTTGTATAAATGTATTTTGTGGAAATTAAGACAGAAACGCAACTTTTTAGCTTTGATAGTTTCTATTTTATTCAACCGTCATCACCTATCCCGGTGTTAGAAGTTGTTTGGGTTCCCTCAGGGAGAGAGAGCCGAAGCATTGACCTGACAGAGTAACCAGGGTTGAGGGGCCAGCCCAACGCCTGGGATGAGAGGTGAGACGTGGATGGTATGTGGGTGACATGAATAATTGGAAAGATGAATGATGGAGCAATTGGTGGAATGATGGCGGGGGAAACCGGAGGACCCGTAGGAAACTCACCCCACTGCGATGTTGTCCGCTAGAAATCTCACTTTGCGGTCGCCTGAGATTGAACCCGGACCGCCTTAGTGAGAGCCGAGCGGTTTAATCACTCTGCCACAGCGTGGGAAATCACAGCGTGGGAAATAGTTTCGATGTGAACATTAGCAATTGTCTGTGTAACTCTAACATACCTTCATGAAACTGATAACGTGCAGAATTCATAAATAGTAGCACAACAAAATTTTATTTTAGTAAATATAGTATTCAAATTAGTCGAGCATGTTCATTTCTGCCATGCACCTATGTACCTCTGAACAACGTTTCCGGTTTGATAATGTTGGGATGCCTGTGCCTCCCATATTTTAGTCTTCAAGAGAAGAAATAACGAATCGAATTTTCAAAATCATAAAAACAGCTTGTCCTAAACTCGCCATTCCTCGTCTAATTTACTGAAGAAGACAAGGAGAGACTGTCCTTGCATCGACAGCTACTCTTTACTGTATTCTAAGGTCAAACGGTGTAGCGAAGCGCGAATTATTTGCCAAAAGGTCGCATCATATTAAATTAGAGGATGGACATGAAAAATATATTATGCACTTTCTTAAATTTAAGCCCGTGAATATTGTAACGTTATTTAATCTATGATATTACATTGTTGTAATATTTGTTATATAAATAATTTAGACATAAGAACATACCCACATATTAACTCTCAGTGCTTAGCGGCGCTGCTTTTGTCTTATGAGTTCTTACTTCTTTGATACATTTAGGATAAATATTTGCAAAATTACTAAGCTGCACTGTATCTATGCTAGACGTTTACTACAGTGTTAAGAGCAATGTTTCAAGAAATGTCGACTTTTGGGAATGTCTTGCTTTAACGGAACTACGTTAATATAATAAACACATAATTGTTGCCTGGTCATTACGTTTCTGAAGTGCTTCAAAGTATGTTTTCCTTTATTAATGTATTCTAAACAGAGCTCATGGTGTTTAACAATTTCCAGTTTGCATATCTTTTTGTTAGCCAACCTCTCCTTTTTGTGATTTTCTTTTCCTGGGGGGCAAGGAAGTCACATAACCTTATTCTTAAGCACAACTGGTCAACGTGATGGTACGCGATATTTAAAACAAAAGTAACAGGTGGCTTCAATCACTTTGGCAGTTACATATGTACCATCACCGATTCATTTCATTTGCTTATGGATCTCATTAAAAATAAAAAAGGTATAAATTCGCTGAACTTTACTTAAAAAGCACGCTATATTTGCTCGTGCTGTTACCAAACTAATACAGAAAACGTGTTATTTATTCCGAAATGTAATCATGAGGACATAATCATTAGAATATGAAACTGCAATGTTTATGGAAAGATATTTGCTTTCATTTCGCACGTACAAGTTTTGAAAAGCCTCGTTATATACACGATCATTCTCATTTTAAGGTATTTTGTTGATTAGTTGGCTAACCCGAAACTTAAAACATTGTTCAGAATGTTAAGGTCAGAGTTGATCATTCGGATGAGTTGCATTCATAACAAGGATTCGACGCAGTAAATCAGTAGTGGAGAGTATAAGCTATCATACATGCACACACGGACACATACCCTTTCTGTTACCTGCCAACTAATATTATTATGAATGTGATCATCTCTAATTTTGCACAAATTAATTCCAAAAACAGAAGAAAGTAACGCTAAATAGGTATTGTACATCTTTGCACCATAAAACACAACAAAGTATTTTTACTCTAGTTTTGTTTGTAGAGTATTACGACAGCAACAGAGAGTGAATGTTTAGTAGTCGGCGAAACTTTCGAACTCCACACATACAACACACATATAGATTTTCCCGCCCCTCTCTACTCTCCGCGCATCACAGCAGCGTTGCCAACTCTACTCCAGGTACATACAGCTTTCGGTGCCCAGCTAAAATGTTTACTCGAACGTTCAAATCGTACACAAAACACTTCACTATGTTGCAAGCTATCGTATGCCTTTTACTACCGGTCAAATAATTGCTTAAGGGGTTATGACAATAAAACACCAAGTAAGTGGAGCAGCAACCTGCACTAAATTCATTTATAGATTTAAGAAAGAAAATGGTGAAAATAAATAAATAAAACAAAAATTAGGGTTAAAAAGAACACTTTCACACTGTATATTGATAAACTTTCGAGGCTCTCTGTACATCTTACAAGATACACTATACACACTTTGGAAGCACTTCAGCTCTGTCTGCAGACTTGTGTTCTTTTACGGATATTTCTACTTGCACAAGATATCCACGACTCTTTTCTGCATATTTCAACACAGGAAATATCTATATTTACTCTCGATGCGATATTTATTCCTTGTTTATTCACCTTTCTAATGAAAATAAGCTTTATTATTTGAAATAATAAAGTTTCGGAGCACTTAACAGCGGTGGCAACATAGTCGCGGGGCTAAATGAGGACCTTGGCGGAACATAACTTGGAGGCGTGGTGCATGGGTTTTGTCGTATGACCTTACTCCATGCAGGTAGAGGAACTGCCAGGCGTAAAATATGCACCCTGAAAAAGAAATTCAAAGCCACTGATACCTCAGGTTAAATCCTCCCTTCCCACCTAAAACTGCTTAGTAGATGCCAATTTTTGTTTTTTCTTTTTAAAAAATGTATCTAATGACATTGATTAAAATATCTACGTTTAAGATATTTACTATGAAATTTAGATGTCCTGAATTTCCCATGATCAACCCATGATATTCATTCATAGTCATCCGCTCACTGGGCAGAGTAACAGTTTATTATATAAATGTTGTACTACTCTGTACTATATTAATTTTGTGTATAAATATCTAAACTTATTGACAAGATTTAATATAAAGGTCGTACATGTGTAAAGGAGCAAACATTTGCCACTTCCACTGCCTTTTAAATAAATAAATAAATAAATAAATAAATAAATAAATAAATAAATAAATAAATAAATAAATAAATAAATAAATAAATAAATAAATAAATAAATAAATAAATAAATAAATAAATAAATAAATAAATAAATAAATAAATAAATAAATAAATAAATAAATAAATAAATAAATAAATAAATAAATAAATAAATAAATAAATAAATAAATAAATAAATAAATAAATAAATAAATAAATAAATAAATAAATAAATAAATAAATAAATAAATAAATAAATAAATAAATAAATAAATAAATAAATAAATAAATAAATAAATAAATAAATAAATAAATAAATAAATAAATAAATAAATAAATAAATAAATAAATAAATAAATAAATAAATAAATAAATAAATAAATAAATAAATAAATAAATAAATAAATAAATAAATAAATAAATAAATAAATAAATAAATAAATAAATAAATAAATAAATAAATAAATAAATAAATAAATAAATAAATAAATAAATAAATAAATAAATAAATAAATAAATAAATAAATAAATAAATAAATAAATAAATAAATAAATAAATAAATAAATAAATAAATAAATAAATAAATAAATAAATAAATAAATAAATAAATAAATAAATAAATAAATAAATAAATAAATAAATAAATAAATAAATAAATATATAAATAAATAAATAAATAAATAAATAAATAAATAAATAAATTTATAAATAAATAAATAAATAAACAAACAAACAAACAAACAAACAAACAAACAAACAAACAAACAAACAAACAAACAAATAAATAAATAAATAAATAAATAAATAAATAAATAAATAAATAAATAAATAAATAAATAAATAAATAAATAAATAAATAAATAAATAAATAAATAAATAAATAAATAAATAAATAAATAAATAAATAAATAAATAAATAAATAAATAAATAAATAAATAAATAAATAAATAAATAAATAAATAAATAAATAAATAAATAAATAAATAAATAAATAAATAAATAAATAAATAAATAAATAAATAAATAAATAAATAAATAAATAAATAAATAAATAAATAAATAAATAAATAAATAAATAAATAAATAAATAAATAAATAAATAAATTAATTTTACATACAGTTCTTACCCATAATGTTCAAATGATATAACAAAACTGAAATGTGCAGTGTTTAACGCCCGGTTTTACTGCATACGTCACTGCAGGCGGTGACACGGATGATACATGAGATGCAGATGGAGCATCGGTGGAATGAGATGGCGAGGGAAACCAGAAATCCCGGAGAAAACCTGCCCCAGCGTCGTGTTGTCCACCAGAAATATCACTTTGCGGTCGCCTAGCTTTACAAATGTTAAGGGTGTAAGTGCTCAGCATGATAATTACCGATCAAATTAATGTTATGTCTGGGGGATGTCTTGAAAACCAAAAGTTTAGCATTCGGGCAAATAGCGATTTGCACGTGACCTCTACTATAATAATATGCAATAAATAAAATAGCCCAGAAAAAAAGGAAAACAAAACTCCCATGCAAATGACTACAATTCCACGCGGACATTAATAAATACCTGCTATAAGCTTACATCTTATATCATTGCAACTTACATCACAGTATGAAAAACTGCGCTGTTTCAAGGGGAAAAAGTACATCACATAAATTACATGGAACGGTATTTAGATTCTTTTTATTTATTTTGTCGAGATGTTTAATTAGAATGATGATTTTATGCCGCAAATATTTTGGTCAACAATACTATATACAGGTGTATCAGAAAACCTTTTACAAACTTTGGGTGTAGGTTCCTTACACAAGAAGGAAATCAGTCATAAGAACGTATGTCCCATAATCCTTTGTTTTCTCGTTAGGAACAGTTCAACAAAGTGGTACACGCAATTAAAACTCATAATAAATGTTCGAAATGTCCTCCTCTTGCTTCTTGGCAAGGACTGAAGTCGGGAGAAGGTGCAGGCCACATACCAGTCAGTCCATCCCGAACAATGTGACTAAATGTGCCTAAATGTGCCAGAGCCCCATCATGCATAAACCACATTTTTTGTCTTATTTGCAGGGGTACATCTTCGTGAAGTAAGTCTGGAAGACTGTTCTGGATGAAGTCCCTGTAGATAGAACCCTTAAAACGTGCTGATGGAATACATGCATCTACCACACAGTCACCTACAATTCCAGCCCACACATTAATCCTAGCCTTGAAGTAGAGCATGAGACGTGTACGTTGTGGAAATTACTAATCCCATCTCTCCCAAACTTTGCCTCGTCTTGAAAGAAAACTGACGAGATAAACAATAGATCGGCTGTTTGTGCTACAAACCATCGGTCAAAGTTCTCCCGTGGTGGATAAAGTCCTGCGCACGTAGAATATGATTTGGATACAGCAACTGCTGGTGAAGTACCCTCCATGCTGTAATGTGAGATGTACCAGATGTCATAGCGAATTGTCTTGTATTGATACCTGGATCGTTTTCGACACACAGTAAAATTTGTTCCACGCGTTCCGAAGTACGAACAACCCTTGGTCTTCCTCGATCAATAGTCCATAGTGCAACGGTTCCGGTCTCAGCAAGGCGGCGATAAACAGCGACAAAGGTTGGATAGCTCGGTTGTGTTCGCTCTCTAAACCCCATATGATAAAGCCGTGCAGCTTCGCGTTCATTACCATTTGCACGACCGTACATAAAAATCATGTCTGCCTGTTCACGAAATGGTTGAACGAAACACGCGCAGGTACATGTACAAAATTCAGTCATTGAAGACAAACGACAAACGTAAACAAGTTTCCATGGCAACACTTCCGCATCTACCGTATGCAATACAATGGGTCAAAGCCTTCTATGAGTGCATAGAGAAATGACGTTGTGAGGTCGTTGAACGTACACTTTCATTGACATGAATAATGAGAAAACAAAGATTATGGGACATATTTTCATATGATTTTTTTTCCTTTTCTGTGGTGTAAGGAGACTATACCCGAAGTTTGTAAAAGTATTTCAGATACATTCTGTACGTGTGTACTGGGAGAGACATTCTTCTTTTAAAATCATGGTAATTCGAAAATCTGGAATCATAGGCTGGAAGGCAGGAAAACAGCAAAATGTATTCGACAAAAACTTAAAAGTAATGCTTAAACACAGTGGAATTTCTTAATAACTGAGGGAAGTTTTTAGTTAGGACTCCTTAGCTCTAATTCATACATTATGAAGAATGCTAGAACTTATTTTACATATAATTTATTTTCCATTTCTTCCGCCATAATTAAGTACATTATAGCTACGTTAGAAACAATTTATAGGTATATGATGTTATCATAATGATTTGCTTTAGTTTGTTTATGCTAAAGATATGAATTTTCTTCTCTGATTTCAGAGTTGGTTAAGATGCCAATTAAATTCGAAAACAAATTGCAAAATAGTTTCGAACCAATCAATACTATGTTATAGCATATAAATATTGAACCTTGAGCTAATGTTTAGAAACAGAGAAGGTTTTCATAGCATAGTTCAGAACTCAAAATAAGACTTAAAGGTGTTGATTTTCTTTCACAATTGCAACTTCTGAGATTGTTCGCACGTGAAGTTGTTCACAACAGCTATCTATTAACAGATACTAAACTTATCAAGGTCTACACGTTTATGTGCCGAGTCGAATCCTTTTAATTGGGTCTTTTTATGATGCAGATAGTTAAAATATATGTTTGTTATCGTTTAAAGTACATTTTTATAAGCATATGGAACATATATTGACATTTCATATTCCTCTTCAGTAAAAGGTACTGTTGAGGAAAACAAAACTGCATTAGTCAACTTTAAAAGAATAAGATTGGAGAACTTTTTTTCAAATAATGAATTTGCTTACTGACACATTGAACATTTTCAATAACATTTGTATACTATTGTATAGCTGAAGCTTTCTAGCTAACTCAGTAATATTAGAGATTTAAAAAGGGGAGGCTAGCAGAACTTATAACTAATGTTGCCTACAAGTATTTGTATAGAATTATAAGTTGGTTCACTGCGGAGTTACGGGTATTAAAAAGAAAGAAATAAAGAAAGAGAGAAAGAAAGAAAGAGAGAAAGAAAGAGAGAAAAGAAAAGAAACTTAGTTCCCACGTCGCTTAAATATATGAACTCAATACAATAAAGGGAAAACATATTGGCAAATCGTAGCTATTCTACCGCTAAAAGAAAAGTGTATTCAGAATCTAAACTGCAAGAGTTGAGACTGAATATGCACGAGAACTGTTTAATAAGTACCTTGTTAGAAATGGAGACAAGTATTTTGCAAATACATTTAATTTATTTCTCAACATAGACGTCTTTTAGGATATACGCTTCTCACAACGTTGCTACCATTTTATTTTCTTTTCACCACTCCAAAATTAGAAATGATCAACTCTGCAAAACACACCTCCGTCTCTATGATGACCTCATTTGATCTAAATTGTGTTTCCGCAAGCCATTCCTTCAGGTTTGGGAACAAGAAGAAATCGCACGAGCCAGGTCAGGCGAATATGGGAGGGGGGTGGGGGGAGGTGCATCAGCAATTCATAAAGCAGTTCATGCAGTAAATTTTACCCCTCAGAATTACGGATCAGAAGAGTATACAGGTTAAAAGAATGGGGATATGCCTTTCTTTCTCTTTCATTTTTTTTAAAAAATAAAATTAGTAAAATATTCAATTTAACATAAAAACCAGCTCCGAGAGCTTACGAGCATAGGTATATAAGTTCATTCTTCACAGAATTATTTAAATTCGAATTAGAATCCACAAACCACAGGTTTTTTGTTGTTGTTGTAATTTACGTCCTCCAATGTTAAGTCATATCGGACGATGAATGGAATGGATGAAATGATGCTCAAATGAGTCCAGGGTCAATGGAGCATAGAGCTACCCGACATTCGTCTTACAGGATAAGGGAAAACCCCGGAAAAAACCTTATCCAGGTAACTCACCCTGACCGAGATTCGAACTCGGGACCTCTTGAACGTGAGGCAGCTATGCTACCACCACGCTACCAAGGCGCTACCTGTGTTGGTTATTGTTCGTCCTATGGCAAACTGCATTGCGAGTTATCCATGTCATTACAATTGATATTGTCAATAGTATTACTTCGTACTTCACAAAGCATAATTCAGTTTGCCTTTAACTAATTAAAACACTCTCGTAATAAAATGACATAACTGAAGGTTAGTTTATTCTCCACATAGTCACTCACCTCCGTTGTTTTAAGCATTTGTAATTATCTGTCCCTGAGCTTTAGTACAGGTGTGTCCAACACTCCTGTGTGGACACCCCTGCTTCAATCTGGAAACTGAAGGGACCCTACCCTCTGCTGTCGTCCCTCCCGGCTCCACAACTATTTCCTCTCTCACCTCACTCCTCCTTACTGTCTGAAGGATAGTTAACAAAAGACCTTCCTTTGGTCGAGAAGCTAAATCTCTCCTCAGAACCTTGACACACCTCATACCGAGATGTTGGGACACTTTCACCCAACAAAGAACGAGACCTTTTTAGAAAGAAATCTGGAACTCGTCAAGAGTGACGCGTCTGTATTGTATGACTTTGTTGTTCATTTTACTCCTGGTATCATCTGCTTCCATTTTTTGAAAATATCACATTACATTCTTACGTTTCCTTTCGTTCATTACTGTATTGCCATACACTTACTTTAATTGAATTGAATTTCTACATCCTTTAACTTCCGAACATTCAAAATCCAAAACCTCTCTAATCACAGTCGGCGGAACTTGTATTACACAGCTAATTTTGAACAATCATAATACAGAACACGACTTGTTGCGACTGGCAGTCACACTGCACTAAAAATATGTCGAGGAAACCATTTAGCTTAGGATAGATTACCTTCGTAGCATCGAATCTGTAATTCATTAAGTCACAACCACACGTGTTTCTGCGACAGCAGCCCCATTGGTAAGCCATAATAACTGCGAAGTCCTTTTGGATATTGTTTGGTGTACGAGGGTGAAGTCCTTTCCGCAGCACTGGAAGTGCTCTCAATAATTTGGATCAGGAATAGAAATGATTTATTCTAAGAGCAAACGGGAGTGAAAACAGGAAGTATCCTTGCCCAGGGAACTACTCCCGTAGGGGAGGGGATCCGTCCCCTTCAGCTGCCGTGGTGCGGACGCTGCGGACCCTTAGCACTCGTGGTACCTCTGATGTTACTAGAGGAACCTCGGGCCGAACATTCGAGCCCCTACCTATGGGAATTGTTCGGATTGGGTTGGTCTCGAGGGGGGCAGTGGTTCCCGATACCCGTGGGTGATCAGGTACGTCTCCGGACGGGGTTGAAGGAAGCCATTAATATTCCCGGGTACTAGCCTGCAGAGCTAGTAAAGTCTGTTTAGTTAACGCGTGTGCACGTCGGCCTCTGCCGTTGACGAACCCTTATAATCGTTTTACAAGACAGACCCTCCTTCTCGCAGTCCTTTCTGCAAGGTTGCCACCTTTCTCGATACGTCTTGGGTATCGTACGAGGTTTCGTCTAAATAAATTATCTTATGTCCATTACTGCAAAACTTCCTTAGTTTTGACATATATATATCGCCAAGCTACAATTCTACTGGAATCCATAATAACCCTTAACTTATTCGAAGTGCGGTATTTGAAACCCAGCAAAGTGTAGCGCCCATAAGGAAAATCACAAATTTCTTGCAAATGTGCAACCAATTCGTCTAAGGTGGGCGCTCTCCCTTTTGCATAGAATCTATAAATTTCATGACGAATTAAATCACATGTAAAATTGTCTACTTTAGAGAAACATTTCCTTTTGTTTTCGCACTTGATCGGCGTTTGTGGTATTCCTTTCGTCACAATATTTCTTACTGTATTTCTGTGAATACCCAGAATTTATCATCAGGTTCATTGCACGCCCCTTACCAAGATTATTTTTCAGCACATATTTATATGTGTTCAAATCAAGCGCTTGAATTTGCTGAGAAACAGTTCGCGTTATAAATTTGTTTTTGAGGCTTTTCCAGTAATATAACTCGGACCAGTTATTCACACTATTGTCATCACTTTGATTATTTTCACTTGATTGAAAGTTATCTACTACTTCATTTGCATTTACCACTGCATTTCCCTCCCACGGTCTCCACATTGTGACGCACAACGAATTTCTGCACGTAATGAAACACATCAACTGGAAGTTGGAACTTTGGCAACTGAGACTCCACGTGGAGTAGACATGCAACTGTCATTTCGAGAAAATGAGGGTTGCTATTGGTCCTCAGCGATAGTGTTCCATTTCTGAAGTGTGGAAATAGATTTATGACGGTCATTAGTGGGCGGGAGGGTGAGTTCCCTTTGGGGTGCAAACTGCACACGCGTTCACTAAACAGACTTTAACTCCCTGGTTGAAGGAGGCCAGGGTCTTTGGACCTACGGGTCCTGGACTAACTCGTGTAGAACATCTGCATTCAAGTGGCCAGGGAACTAGCTGGATTGTATTGCATTTGTGTTGGTCTAGGATATCGATATGTATATGTGTGTATATATATATATATATATCAGGTGAGTCAGGTGCCTCTTATTCTCGTGTTTTATGCAATCCGCATTTTATACTCCAATATGAAAACATCGACCCCATTACTAGGTTTTACCCGCGTATTTAACATGGATGATAAACACTCACTGAAATTACTGTTCATATAAATGCTATCGTATCGCCTGTAATATATTCGTAATTAGACAGCTAACGTTTGCACGTCTGCAAATGTTTACTGGAACCAGCGAATAATAATATGCTAGAAGAAATATTTACCTCACAAGTTACTAGGTAGCTCCAATTGGAACGAGCGCAGATTTACAGCTCATCTGTCTGCTATGACGTTGGCAGCAGACCAGCAGAAGAATCGAGTCTTCCAGGTTAACCTGGACGGAATGGTTTCGCCCAGCACCTAGCCGCTTACTGCGGCTTTATCTGGGTGGTGTAGTAGTCTGTGTTTTTGTCTCAAGCGTTTATGTCGGGGCATAGGTTTCTCTGATCTGTTGGGTATAAGCCGCTCAGGCTGCCGCCTGGAGTATATATTCCCAAGGCTGCCTTCACCCGAACTCCCCGCTTGAAGAAGGTCGGAGTGAAGACAGCACGATCAGAGGGGATAGGAAGCTGTGTGGGGAAATTATCTAAACCCATTTCTGGTTCTGGTGTTTACGGTGTGATGGAGAGAACCCCTTCTGGCTAATAGCCCATGGCGTCCTTGGGGAGTTTGTACCTCCTCCTGCGAGGAGCTCTGTGGTCATACCGACCCAGGGTGTTGACCAGCTGGTTGGAATGGTTAGACAGTTTTTCATGGAGGGTTCGAGATCTCTCTCTTACCACAATCCTCTATGTAAGGGATTTGGGAGTATTCATGTAAGATGTGCGTAGGGAATCTACGCCCAGTACCGAAGATCATCCTTAATGCCCGATTCTGCACGATTTGCAGTCTGCGGATGGTGGTCGGAGCCGCCAATCCCCAGACCTCGCACCCATACAGAATCATGGGTGGAATAATCGCAAGGTACAGACGTAGTTTGAGGTGTGCAGGCATATTGGATCTGAAAATGGGGTACAACTGCCTGAGTGCAACATGGCCTAGTCGCGCCTTAGCCCTGACATGGGAGTGAAGTTTAGCCCGCGATCAAGCAGGACTCCCAGGTATTTAGCCGAGGTAACCCATGGGATTTGTCTCTGCCTCAGCCTCAGCGTTTCCGTCGGTCGCCAGCGTCTGACCTTAGCCAGTAGAAGAGCTGAGCTCTTCCCTGGACTAATTGCCATCCTCCACTTCTCACTCCAGCGGCCGATCGCTCGGAGCTGTCGTTGCAGAGGCGGGAAGCAGAACTTGACATTTTTATTACGCGCCATAATGAGAACGTCGTCCGCATACTGGCAACGTCGTCCGTAACTGTCTGTGGCTCAGTAGGGAAGTCAGACATGTAGGCCGCGAAGAGCAACGGTGATAGTACACTACCCTCCGGGACTCCCGCAGCAATGGGTCTGACACTGGAAAGCTTTCCTTCCACTCTCACCCGGAACGTGCGATCCCGAAGGAAGCTGCTGATCAGAGCAAGATAGGGAGGAGGGATGTTAACTTCCTTGAGCTTGTACAGTAGACCCTGGTGCCTGGTTGTCGCAAAGGCCTTTTCCACGTCCAACAGAACCGCAATGGTTTTGAAGTTCTCCTGGAGATGACGGTGGTTCCAATCCTCTGCATAGGTATACTAATTTTTACCGTGTAATACTCACAATTTGCAATTATTATTCTGAAAACTGTTATTATTTTTATTTTTAATTGCTTTATAAGTGTTTTATGGCATTGTTTGATGTTTCTTTATTGGTGAACTACAAGCAGGTCGTTGTTTAAACACACCTATAGGTAGCTGCAATTGAAATAAGTATCATTTATTCACATAAAACGAAAAGCTACTGCACAACAGCTGTATAACTCGTTAAAATACACAAGTAATGTCAATTACAATAATGTACTGCGAAGTTAACCAATTCCTATATATTATAATTTGTTGATTAGAGTTCCCAGACTTAAAGGTATGTAACTTTTAATTCTGAGTTCCTTTCCCCCTTTTTCATTCAAGGAGAACTAATACTTCAAATGCATAAATCAGTGGTTCGCTTTTTAAATATCTGATTACTGCTTATATCACTTTATTCCAGGTATGAGAACAAAAAATGTGCAATGTGCAAGGCCTTTCTGCAGACTTTATCCAAAGAAACAAGACAAAAACAAACTTTTCTAAGCACAATTTGTGATATATTACACGTGTTTTTATTTTTTTAGAGATATGGTAAAAACACAATCCCTGATTAATTATTTATTAAAAGCAAATAATTCAGCATAAATTTTTTGGACCCCCCTGAAACTGACTTCTAAATACGTGACTGTTCAACATAGACTTTTTGGACCCCCCCCCCCCGGAAACTGACTTCTTAATACGTGCCTGGGTGTTAGGGCACAGGAAACGTCATAATCCCATGGAGCTAGACTTGCCTGAAAGCAGGTTCTGGGTTCAGTAGTACGACTTGTATGCCTGGCTGTATACCTTTGCCACCTCACGAGTTCTCGTGCTTAATTTAGCTTTCTAAGACACTTTTAATCATTTACTGGATGTTTTAATATTATTACATAAATTGCAAAAGCTCTTATGCATGTTAATTGAGATGCACGAGACGTAGTTTAAGCAAAAACGTAAATAAACCGTTGTTTAATAATAAGTCCGTTTTGACTGTACCGGTCCCATGATGCATGGGGCGTGTCTCTAATTTTTTCCTAATTTTTGGCAGCCAACCCATGCTCTAAGTACAAGAATCCGCCATTTTATTTCTAGCTGACGTTGTTAGTGTACTCATACGAAAGGTCCATTTTCTCCGAGGCATTTACTAAATTAAGTTGCTATATATTCTCTAACAAAGAGTTTTTAAAATCGGCTGGAAACCAGAATTCGCTCTCAGTAAAGGAGTCGTATGTTTTTGAGGTGTACTTTAGCGAGGAGTATGCTCTCTCCCTTAAACAGCTATTCCTCTGAATTTTGCTCATTCCTCTCTCTAAGAACGTGAAGCAATTCATTTTAGCAAGCGCAAAACTGGACTAAGGTGCAAAAGACGTTTGATGGGTGGCCTACCTTTCAAAAGAATAAGGCGCGACTGACTCACCTTGTAACACACATACACTCACATACACACACACACACACACACACACACACACACACACACACACACACACACACACACACACACACACACACACACACACAAGCCCGCCTCGGTAGCGTGATGGTAGCATGTCTGCCTCACGTTCAAGAGGTCCCGAATTCGAATCTCGGTCAGGGTGAGTTACTGGATAAGTTTTTTTTCCATGGGTTTCCCTTATCCTGAAAGACGAATGTCGGGTAATTCTAAGTTATATGGACCCTGAGGTCATTTGAGCATCATTTCACCCATTCCATTCATCGCCGGATATGACTTAACGTTGGAGGACGTAAATTACAAAAAAAAAAAAAAAAAAAAAAAAAAAAAAAAAAAAAAAAAAAAAAAAAACACGTGTTAACACGTGACTTTGTACTACGATATAACGGACCCATTACAAAGTAACATACTTGGAGGGGATTCGGCACTGCGACGAGTATTAACCTATTGTACCTATGCTCCCAAGTGGGGCATCCCCGGAGGAAGGGTGAGGCGAGAGGAGACAGAGGGAGACCGTCCCAAGGAGCCACGACAGTGCAGAGGACAGGGTCCCTACATTTGACTTAGATGGAAACCTCCCCCGGTAGGCCAGCACAACGGACATCCCCCCCTACTGTAGTTCGGAAGCGTCCAGCAGCCGGTTCGGAGACCGGAAACCGACCTACCGGAGGAGGAAGTGGTTCACTCAGAGCATATCCTGCCGAGACACCCACTGACAGTTCCACCCTGAAAGAGACCACTAGATGAGAAAGGATGTTAAATGATAATGGACATGAAATGGAAGGACAGGAAATTCGGGGTGTGTAATTATCCTTCCAGCATTCGTCTAGCGACCTGGGAAATCCCCGAAGAAACCCATGGGTTAGGATGGTGGGCCCACGATCTGCCCAGAATGCGGGCCAGACGCTACCGCTTACACCATCCCGCTCGGAAAGTGCACTAAAGTATATATATTTTCATGTACTGCAAGTCTTCTAATCCTTCCCTGTTATATATGCAGTTTATTCTAATCACTTGTTTTTGTTTCAGTAGAACATTTATTAATTGATGACCGGTCTTCCGTACCTCAGAAGCTTTAACTAAGGATAATACAGCTTTATGTAGTACTGACCTTATGATGCCATAATATCGTTCGAATTCAAGTGGAATACAAATTGTAAAGTTTTTTCTCCGAAGGCGGATACATGTAAGATCAAAAGCTTTAATACAGTTATTAACCATGGATATACTAGTGCTTTAGGGTTTGTTTATTTATTTAGTTCTTGCCGTGAAGAAAGAAAACCTAATAATAAATTAATAATTGAAGAATTGTGCTGGAGCACTATTGAACCCTCATGTACCTATAGAGGTCGGCTCCTGCCATCTATCGGGCATTGTTGCAACACATAGGCGAGCTACGTCGGCTCGGCCGCATTACTCTAGAGAGTCAGTAATTCCTACCATCCATGTTTGATCGATGTATCAACTTCCAATTCTCTTACTTTTCGATTTTGTGGAATATTTTGCATGCAGTTTATCATTTGTAACAGGAATGGGTGTAGACACCAAGGGAAAAAGGGAATATTTCGCCCTTTTTTTAGTGATTACCCATTGCAGACTATATGGGACTGCAAAGAAATTTCCTGTGCAAGAATGACGATATCTTTTAGGGGCAAAGCTTTTTTGGCCATAATACGTCTATTCGCAGTGGAGTTATAACCTGAATGTATCACGGTGGCTCCGCAATTACAGTAAGTACTTACAGAGTAAGACAAAATGACAATCGCAAGAAAATATGTTTGCACTTAACGTATGGATAAGTAGAGTCGAACTGAGCTACCATGGCAGACCAATGGTTAGCGTTCCGCCGCGTAGAGGGTCACGGGTTCGAGTCCCGCCTTGGGCATGGGTGTTATGTGCATAGTGAATATGTGTGAAACCAAGGACAAAACATAAGAAAATAAGCGGAAATAATGAAAAAAAGGTTAAATAAGAAAAAAAAAAAAAAAGAAAAGAAAAGGAAAATTAAAAAAGCAAAAAGAGCAACCGGACGAAGACCGGGAGATCCGTGGTTCAAATCCTGGCTATGGCATGGAGATTTTCGGTCTGATTCTACCTATACAAATCAGCCTACACATGGCTAGTGTGGAAAAATGATTAATTTCGGTTGATTAACCTAATAGTGTTAGCTATAAAGCCTCGGACTTAAGTACTTAGAGCATATTACGTCGCCACAAAAAGTGCGTATCTCATTGTATATGAGAATACCTTGTGGTTTACCGAGAAACATACGAGTCAGTTGGTGAATTTAATGTCATGACGGCATGCTGGCCATAGTAGCTCAATGGTTAAAAGCATCCAGAAGGAGACCACGAGATCAGGGATTCAAGACCCGGCCATGACATTGAATTACGCAGTCTGACTCTACCTAACCATATCACAGCCTACAGACGGCTAGTGTGGAAAAATGATTAATTTCGGTTAATTAACCTAATAGTGTTGGCTATAAAGCCTCGGACTTAAGTACTAAGAGCATATTACGTCATCACAAAAAGTGCGTATCTCATTGTATATATGAGAATACCTTGTGGTTTACCGGGAAACATACGAGTCAGTTGCTGAATTTAATGTCATGACGGCATGCTGGCCATAGTAGCTCAATGGTTAAAAGCATCCAGAAGGAGACCACGAGATCAGTGTTTCAAGGCCCGGCCATGGCACTGACTCTACCTAACCATATCACAGCCTACTGACGGCTAGTGTGAAAAAATTATTTATTTCCGTTATTTAAGTTTGCTTCTTTAAAATCCAATAGGCACGGTGTTCCCGAATCGCTGCCCAATATAGTGAACAGATCACATTAGAAATGGCTTCTTTGATGATTGCAATTCATAAAACTGTAGCCTCTCTGGCGGCTGTTTTATTTAAAAGTGTTCTGTATTGCTAACAAGACAATTGTGCTAACATTTAGCTTCGATTGTTATATCGATATATGTCACTAATGATAATTTCGTTTATTATTAACTATAATCTGAGTACGAATATATTTTTCAATATATTAAATACTACTACTACTACTACTACTACTACTACTACTACTACTACTACTACTACTACTACTACTACTACTACTACTACTACTACTACTACTACTACTACTACTACTACTACTACTACTACTACTACTACTGCTACTACTACTGCTACTACTACTACTACTACTACTACTACTACTACTACTACTACTACTACTATTTTTTTGTAATTTACGTCCTCCAACGTTAAGTCATATCGGATGATGAATGGAATGGGTAAAATGATGCTCAAATGAGCCCAGGGTCCATAGAGCTTAGAGTTACCCGACATTCGTCTTTCAGGATAAGGGAAACCCCGGGGAAAGCCTTAGCCAGGTAACTCACCCTGACCGGGATTCGAACTCGGGACCTCTTGAACGTGAGGCAGACACGCTACCCTACTACTACTACTACTACTACTACTACTACTACTACTACTACTACTACTACTACTACTACTACTACTACTACTACTACTATTACTTCTACTACTACTACTACTACTACTACTACTACTACCACCACTACCAATGAAGATGATGATAATAAGAGGAAGAGGAAGAAGAAGCTGAAGAATTAGGGCATGGATTTAATGTAAATGTTTTTTTCCCCCTTAGTATGTGCATATATAAAACGAAGTTTAATATGCGATCTATGTCCAGGAAGTGTATTTACAAGATTTTATTTCAAATAGACATACATGTTTTGGAAAAAAAAAAAAAGATACGCGAATAAATATTTTTATATTGTTTCCATTAATACATATTTTGGCATGTTTCACATACTATTAAATAAACACATACGATAATTTTTCTTCAAGTACATATATTTTAGCACTTTCTTCATTCTATTTACATCATAAAGCTTTATCACATACAAGAGTAACCAAGACAGTTTCTTTATGAGAATCTTAAGAATTCATTAGTTATCCACTTGACATCTGTTGATTCAGATGTTTTTTTTTCAGTTAACTCCTCCAATGTTAGGTCATATAGGACGATGATAAAATACGTGAAATGATGCTTAAATGAGCCCCGGGTCCATAGAGCTTAGACTTACCCGACATTCATCTTTCAGCATAAGGGAAAGCTCGGGAGAAAACCTTATTTAGACAACCCACCCTGACCGAGATTCGAACTTGTGACCTGTTGAACGTGAGGCTGATTGAGTTACATGTGCAAGCGGGCAGAATATAGAACTGTACCTTGTACTTCGGGATTACATTATACCTGTTTGTTAAACTGGATAAGTAATGACGTAGTATACTGTGCTCAGTATTGTCTGTAGCCTTTAGATACAAATGATCACATAACAGCAGTTAGGTAGTATGAATTAAAAATACCAAAAGTAAACTCGATTGTATTGTACTTAAACGTTTGTATCATAATGTCATGTAGTTTAAGAACACGTTTACCTTTTAGGAAAATACTATTTTGCCAGCCTTTTGAAAATTCTGTTAGTGAGGTTTACAGGCTCTGGTAAAATTGATTAGGTGACTCGGAAAATTGGCTAACCTAAATTCACAAAATCAGCATCGCAAAAACGTATTTTATACTGAAATAGTGGTGTTGAATTTCGATGGGGCTTCCCTCTGTATATTAATCCAAAAGTTCCTTAAAATTACCTTTATATAAAGAGTTCTGACTTTCCTTATGTCCACGAAATGCCATTTCTTGTCTACTTCCCTAATGGGATAAGGCATGAAAAGCCTTTAAATCTTAACGTTTTCATTGTATTTTACAATATACAGACGTGAGCTTTCCCGAAGAGTGTCTGCAATTTTGTCAGTTTTTTTTTCTTCCAGCCATTACAATTATGTTCCTTATACCAATGAACCTTAAATGTCTTGGTGTGTTTTGAGGATGCTCTGCCGCAAAGTTTTTCTAAACATAGCACTGATGTTGGCCTACCTACATTTACCACGACACGTTTTTCATCATTTTTCCATAAAGAAAAGGGTGTTTGTAGAATGGAACACACCAAGTCGTGTGTGGGATTCATTGTAAATCCCTTAAATACGAAAAATTAAATACTTCACATATCACACAATAATCACTGATCATATGAAAAAATTACACAGGATGAAAAATGATAATGAACAGTAGCACATCACACGCGGGGCTCGCTTCAAGCGGGTTACCACTTCTACCATCAAATTTATTTTCAAGTAAAGGAAAATGTAGGTAGAAAGTCCTGTATTGTGTTGGCAACACGAGTTGGTGCAGAATATACGGATTCTATGAATCGAATCCGTAACCATGGTTACCATCAATACATTCTGCCCCTCCAATTTTTCCTCTCTCCCCGCATGTGTTATAACTTATGGTCACCTTGGCCTTTTAATAAAGAATCCCGAGTCGGAAAGTAAGCTAGCTGCATTATCGACACGCGGGCTCCATTACAAAATATAATTTGGAGAACTTTTATAAATGAAAATTATATGCTAGAACATAAAACATAACCATGTAAGTTATTCCAAAACAAGTAGGTGACTCGGCGATTCAAACGCATCAAGGAAGAACCGTCGCTGGCGGACTACATCACTTGTCTGGATTTTTTTTTTTTCACTTATTTAACCGATTTTTCATTATTTCCGTTTATTTTCTTATCTGTTTTCCTAGTTGCACAAATATTCACTATACACATACACACCCATGCCCAAGGCGGGACTCGAACCCGCGACCCTCTACGCGACGGAACACTAGAGACATAAGCTTTACCGACCATGGCTACGAGGACCGGCAAGAATTAAGCATATAGCAGGTATATCACGTGATCTGTCGAGGCAATTTCTTATAGGAGAATCAACACCATCCGCTTCTTCTGGCATGCCCAAATATTCAAAACTTTTATTGAGATTTCTTTAAAGCATTTATTTGAACAGACATTCTCCTTTATGAGGTGAACAATCCCGAGCTAAGGAAGGAATACCAGTTATTTTGATGAATCAGCGCTACGGAAAAATTACTTGCAAAATTGCTACGAGAAAACGTAAGGTCCACTTGTGAAAATAAAAAAAAAATATGGGTCGCCATTGACGAAACTGTTGAAGCCTGTGGTAGAAAATTGGGAAATGCAATGGTAGGTGTATTGAAAAATACGAAAAAAAAAATCTCAACAAAATAGCTAGATCTTTAATTAAGCTTTTCTAACCTTGTGACCAAATGGTGTTAAATATGACAATGTATTGCTTCTGCTTATGGACTCTGTAGCATATATAAACAAAGCTGCTCGAGGTCTGAGTGTAAATTTCCAAACTATGATTCATCCAACTGTACCATTCACACTCTGCATCATGTTGCCAGGCTGTTGAAGTGAAATATCCTTACCATGATGATGAAATATACCTACTTTACATAAAAACGCCCTACTTTTAAGAAAACAAAATCTAAACTGATTTTAACAATTTAAAATAAAAAATGCTTGATTTACCTGTTATATATTGAAGCATGTCCTATGCGTGTTTGGTTTGATGTCCTGAGGGTAGCTACTCTTGAAAATCCTCTTCCTCCAATGGAGCTTCTAAGAGGCCTAGTATCTCAGGAGGAGCTGAATCGGTGTCCAATTTATACATATTGTCATTAAATAGCTTTAGCATTTCTCACGTCACTGGATAGTCACTGCACACTTTATTTGAGTCCCTCATGTCCAGCTTGATTCTTATTAAAGCTGCTACCATTGAAGAATTCAACCTATTTCTTTTCTTGGATTTAATATCTCCAACCATAGAACAAATTCTCTCAACGTCTGCATTTGAATGTAAAGCACCAATGTTATGAAATAGCAATTCGTCATTGAAATTTTGAAATTCACCCATTTTTCTCCAGAATTGGATGGGTTCTAATTTCATTAAGTCAGTTTTCTCATGATCAGAGAAATAGTTAGGGATGGTATTCCATTCATCCATTGCTTTAATGGGATCCACTTTTGTTTTGAATGTCTCTGCTAAACGACTCAGTTGTACCCAAGGCAATGCCAGGTTGCAAAAAAATCAACGAAGGTAGTAGATTCTTGTGAAGAGGAAGCCTTTTAACAGTCTCCAGAAAAGCAGTCTGATAAAACTGAATGCATTTATGGTAAAACTCCTGAATTTGAAAATGTAACGAACTGTCAGATTTAATTTCCTGTAAGGATTTTTCTGCAGCAGCCCCAACTTTTATCTCATTTAATGGAAACAAGTTTGAGGGATGTTTTGGGTTACATTTAAATAATGTATCTCGCCTAATTACGTCTGGCTTCATGAAATTAGCTGTTAGTATCCTTGAAAATCTTTCGCATTCATTTGCAAGGGTCGCAATAAGAATCTTATTGGACTGGAACAATGCACAGAAGCTGTTAAAGACAGGCAAAACGAAGTTCAGGAGTTCAAGGTATGCTCTAGTCAATACAGAATTGGGACTCTGAAAAATCATATCTGCTACTGGTGAATTTTCTTCCAGTTTTGTCCCCGAAAACAAACTGAACAAAACAGACCACTGTTTTAGAACCCTAGCAACACACTGGCCTAAAGCTAGCCATCTAGTTTCAGACGGATTTATCATTTTCTGTTTACTTTCATGCATAAACGTTTGTATGTCATCTAAAGATCCTGCCTCTTTGGACTGTTTGAGAAATACGAATATATTAAATGCAATAATGCTTCAACATTTTTAGGTATTGCATCACATGCATTGCTGGCTATTAAATGAAAAGAATGACAAGCAAAACCAATGCAAAAGATATGTGAGTTGTCTTTCAGCAGACGGGACATAAATGAATTATCATTACGTTTGCATTGTCACTGAAATATCCAATTATAATTTCAACTTGAAGACCCCGTTTTGAAAGGCAGAATTTAAATAAAGATTTTATGCAGTAGCTTCTTTCACTTTAATGTTATCAAAAAGATATATCACCAATTTGTTTTCACTGATAAATCTGATCAGAATACGCAAATTTTTAGTATTCGCACAATCTGTACTTTCATCTGCTAATACAGAGAAATTACTGTTCTTGAGAATGTTCTTGAATCTGACATTCTAATTTCAATGGCTTTATTGACAACATTTTTGACAACAGCAGAAACTTCGGTTCTTTTGAGAGATACGTCTTTAATTATTTTGCTGTCGGGCATAACATTGCTAACCGTTTTCACAAAGTGACCCATGGAATTAAAATTTCGATTATGCTCAACAATATCAAACACAAATCCAAGCTCGGCCTTTTTAACACCGTCATAACTAGAACTGCCGGAGAACAATGTTCTGATGCTGACTACATTCTTTATTTGTGATGCATTTTGTTTGTGAGATTTTATTAAACTGTGCCTTATCATAATTTCTTTGTTGCACGCTTTGCACCTAGCCCTGTTTGAGTTTTCAGTTTTACGTAGCCACCCTTTGAAATCAGGTTCAGTAAGCTACGAATCGCGAAATGTTTGACTACGCCACGATTTCTCACTTTTTGGCAATTCTCCACGAATTTGTCTTTTTTTCTTTGGAGTAGATGGACCTGGCTGATCCTCACTTTCACATATGTTCAAAATCAGTATAATTACATATATCACCAAACAAACCTTTACGTATCTTAATTAAAAACGTTTAAACAAAGAATTCACCACTCTTATATTACCACCTCCACGTGACTACCTCATCTCATGATGCAACAAAATGACATCAACCTTTGTCACAAGCACTATGAAATTAAAACCAGTTTTTGCGCTAAAAAATAGGGATGTTCTACGACTACCAACATTACATCAATGTCCATTTTTCAATAAAATTAATTTATTGCAATTTAAGGGAAAAACCCCTACGATTTCATCAATTTTACAAAAAAAAAAAAAAAAAAAAAAAAAAAAAAAATCCCTCAAACCCTACATGACATAAAATATCCCTACAATAGGGATTTTACCCTACACCTGGCAACACTGCTGTGCATAGACTGCATGAAGCAATCCAACCCTTTATCTTAATGTGGAGAAGTTACCCTCCAACAGGAAACAAGTTTTTTTGTAAAAGCCACATCGCGGATTGATACTTTCAAAAATACTAGTTCCGATCTTTCATTGCCTCCTACACCGGCGTTCACTCGTTGGGTTAACTGGCTTAAAGCGATGGTATATTTTTAAGCATTTGCATCAGCAGTAAATGAACTGGACAAAGCAAATGGTTCTACAATTAGGGTTATCCAGAATTTAACACCTAATGTTAATTTAAAATGCGACTTTGCATTCTTCCAATTTTTATTTCTTGACTCATTCAATAAACAAATTATATATGTACACTTCTGTTGATTTACTAAGCAATTCAGTTAAAGAAATTCAGTTTGTTGAAAAACAAACTTACACTATCTCAAGTTCCAAAGCAAAAGATTTAAGGAAAACATAATTCAGGCTTTGTTTGTTTGAGAGAGAGAGAGAGAGGGGGGGGGGGGACCGTATCTACAAATGGCTTACAGTGGTTCAAATTCTGGAAGGCGAACTCATAAATGAAGATGTGTCTGTTGGTGATGTTCCTCTCTTCAGATATGCAACTTTGATGTCATGTGATGTAGAACGTTTCGTTTCCCAATATGAGGAAGGTATTTCTCAAAAATATTAGCCCAGGCTATACGATACGCTATCTGGAGATCAAATTTGCTGTTCACTGCAGCTCTAGTGAGATGTTTAGATGTTATCTAGTTGAAAATTGGTGAGTTCCAATATTCATTGTTATATAAGCTAGATATTTTCTTGGGTTCTGTTCCACATTTTTTGAAAATATTTTTCAGTTTTGGGACATATTTTCAGAACCATTAGCACATAAAAAGTAAACATTTCAAAGTTTTTATTACATAAAGATCCGAATCCTAATAATAATAATAATAATAATAATAATAATAATAATAATAATAATAATAATAATAATAATAATAATAATAATAATAATAATAATAATAATAATAATAATAATAATAATAATAATAATAATAATAATAATAATAATAATAATAATAATAATAATAATAATAATAATAATAATAATAATAATAATAATAATAATAATAATAATAATAATAATAATAATAATAATAATAATAATAATAATAATAATAATAATAATAATAATAATAATAATAATAATAATAATAATAATAATAATAATAATAATAATAATAATAATAATAATAATAATAATAATAATAATAATAATAATAATAATAATAATAATAATAATAATAATAATAATAATAATAATAATAATAATAATAATAATAATAATAATAATAATAATAATAATAATAATAATAATAATAATAATAATAATAATAATAATAATAATAATAATAATAATAATAATAATAATAATAATAATAATAATAATAATAATAATAATAATAATAATAATAATAATAATAATAATAATAATAATAATAATAATAATAATAATAATAATAATAATAATAATAATAATAATAATAATAATAATAATAATAATAATAATAATAATAATAATAATAATAATAATAATAATAATAATAATAATAATAATAATAATAATAATAATAATAATAATAATAATAATAATAATAATAATAATAATAATAATAATAATAATAATTTATTCAAGAAGGTGTATAAGAAATGTAGTGCAACATCTCAAATAAACTACACTCTAAAAGAGCAAGTGATTAAAATTCCTGAGGGTTTAACAGGATTTTACAACAAAGTAGATAATATATACCTTTTAAAAGAAATATAATCTAACTGCCCAGTCATTTCTAGTATGCTTAAATAAATTTCAATATCAGACATTCAAAGTTTAGTATGTTTACACTTATTACAAGATCAATTAAAAGTGAAGTGTTGGTGAACATCAGATAATGCAAAGTAGTGCATTAATATGTATATATAACCATTATACTTCTTCTTCTTCTTCTTCTTCTTCTTCTTCTTCTTCTTCATCTTCTTCTTCTTCTTCTTCTTCTTCTTCTTTCTTCTTCTTCTTCTTCTTCTTCTTCTTCTTCTTCTTCTTCTTCTTCTTCTTCTTCTTCTTCTTCTTCTTCTTCTTCTTCTTCTTCTTCTTCTTCTTCTTCTTCTTCTTCTTCTTCTTCTTCTTCTTCTTCTTCTTCTTCTTCTTCTTCTTCTTCTTCTTCTTCTTCTTCTTCTTCTTCTTCTTCTTCTTCTTCTTCTTCTTCTTCTTCTTCTTCTTCTTCTTCTTCTTCTTCTTCTTCTTCTTCTTCTTCTTCTTCTTCTTCTTCTTCTTCTTCTTCTTCTTCTTCTTCTTCTTCTTCTTCTTCTTCTTCTTCTTCTTCTTCTTCTTCTTCTTCTTCTTCTTCTTCTTCTTCTTCTTCTTCTTCTTCTTCTTCTTCTTCTTCTTCTTCTTCTTCTTCTTCTTCTTCTTCTTCTTCTTCTTCTTCTTCTTCTTCTTCTTCTTCTTCTTCTTCTTCTTCTTCTTCTTCTTCTTCTTCTGCTTCTTCTTCTTCTTCTTCTTCTTCTTCTTCTTCTTCTTCTTCACCTTATCCCTAGTTGTACACTTACAGTTAGTTTTGCCAGAGGTTCTACTCCCATTAGTCCTGGACCCGTAGGACCAAGACGCGGGCCTTCTTCTACCCGGGAGCCATTTTAAGCTCCGGAGCTCTTTCCATAGGGTAATATCTGGAGTCTAAAAAGCCCCCCCCCCCTATCGACTCGAAAATCAAGACGGGTGGAAGTGGATACGCCACTTACGCGCGTCAACCCCGCAGGGAAGACTACAGAAAACCTCGGTGGGGCCGCCTGGTGATCTAGCACACCTTCTACTAGCTCTGCAGGCTAGTACCCGGTACTTATTAGGCAACCCTCTGTCCCCTCCGGGCGGTCGCCGCCTGGCCGGAGCTACCCAATTTCCAGTGGGTTTCGGGGACACACTGCCACCTCGAGTCCATACCAATCCGAACAGCTCGCAATCAGCGAGGGGGTCGAATGTTCGGCCCCAGGTTCCTCTAGTAACGTCAGAGGTACCACGAGTGCTTGTGGTCCGCAGCACCCTCACCTCGGCAGCTGAATGGGACGGATCCCCCTACGGGGAGTAGTACACTTACATCTGAGTGCAGAGAGTCTACTCCCATTAGCCCTGTTCCCGTAGGAACAAGACCCGGGTCTCTTACAACCAGGGAGTACCCAAAGGGCCTCCGAGGCTTTTTCCATTAGGACAGTACCTAGTTTCCTAAACTGCCCCCCCGCTTGTACTCAAGACGGGACGGAAGTGGATACGCCACTTACGCGCGCCAACCCCGAAGGGAAGACTACCGATATGACCTCGGTGGGGTCGCCTGGCGATCTAGCACACCTTCTACTAGCTGAGCAGGCTAGTACCCGGAAACTTATGGCTTCCCTCAACCCGGTCCGCAGACCTACCCAATCTCCCACGGGTATCGGGAACCACTGCCCCTCCGAGACCTACCCATCCGAACAACTCCCGAAGGAGGGGCTCGGCTGTAGTAGTACACTTACAGTGGTGTTAGGGGATTCTTGTTCCTCTATCCCTTAAGGTCGGGCCTGAGGAACCGAAGCTTTGGATCCGATAGAGAACCAGGATGGCTGATCAGCCCAATGCCTGGCATGAGGGTGAAGGATGACAGTATGAAGGCGAGATGAATTATAGAGAAGATGATGATGGAGCAATTGGTGGAACGCTGGCGTGGTAAACTGGAGGACCTAGAGAAACTCGCCCCAACGCCCTGTTGTCCACCACAGATCTCACTTTCCGGTCGCCTGGTATCGAACCCGGGCCGCCTTGTTGAGAGTCAAGCGATCTAACCACTCAGCCACGGCGCGGCCATAACCATTACACAGTTCACAAAAAAGTATTTACTCAGAATTTAAACGCACAATACCAGGAAAATCACCAGGCTAAAAATTTACGTCCTACATTTTCGTAAGCAAGCTTTTCTACATCTTCACATTCTAATTTTAAGTTCCGTCACTTTCAATAGCAAGGACTGCAAGATGATGCAGACATTGTGTTTGAGATGAGCATAAACGGTTAACTCTCACTAGGGCTGTGAAGGACCTTTCAGCTGAGCAATTTGTGGTAAGAGTGAATAAATAAATCTGCAAAGCTATATTTACATTAGGATGTAAGCCCTAAATATGTTTAGAAGTCAATAGTGTGCTTAGAAACGGTAACGGCATTGGTGGATTCTTTTCCTCCACTTACAGAAAGGATTTTGCAGAAATTTTGTTCCAAGCCCCTCTTCTGTATGGGTTGGCTATATCCAGGGCCGTAGTGGAGGGAGAACGTGGAAGTACGCCGTACCCCAATTTTTCAGAGGGGTACCCAGTTCCCTTATTAATAATATTATTTATACTTTTTTAAATTCATTACCTTTCTTAATTTAACATTGAAAATACTGCAAACATACAAACTATATACTTACATTCAAAATACATTAAAATATTGTTTAGGACTATTAACGGACCTCCAGTACATATTGGAACCCAGAGGATTACATAAAAGAATGGATAAAAAGTCGTACGCATGCTGAGGACAACCAAAGCAGGAAGGCGAATCACAAGTGCAGAATTCTGATCGGTTCTCCAGCATGTGAAAAACAATTTAGGAGTGCGTCCCCCACTTTTTTGTTGTCAGGAATACGGCCCTGGTTATATCTGTTGAAGCTTGTCAGCTGATACGTGAATTTTATCCCATCAGTTTCTGTGAGTTTGGATAAAAATGAGCTTTTTCCTGAAAATTCGTTTAATTCTATTTTGTCGGGTAACTGTGCTAACAGTTAGTCGACTATGTGCACGAAACTACTCCTCAAGATTGAAACGGTACTCTCTTCCTCGAGTTGATTAATTAACTGTTAAGGAATATATAGAAGATTTATTGAATGTTAAAGGAATATATACATGTACTGAAACAAATATCTTGTGTGCATTGCCAAGTTTGTTTCGGACTCTGAATCGGTAGGATTTTTCTCCCCTAGAAAAGCCGACCGAAATCATAAATTTTAAGGGTCGCACCGGTGTTTATTTTCAAGCATTGTTTTGACAGGAAGGGGACATCTTAGGTGGTCTAGAGTGAGGTTCTCGTAAATGGGACTCCATATGCGTTCTACCGACCAACTAATTAAAAATAATGAACTGAAGGGGGAAGCGAAGTGTCATATGACCTATCTGGGAACAAATATATATATATATATATATATATATATATATATATATATATATATATATATATATATATATATATATATAAAGTTCAGTCGTTAGCTGAGGGTCGAGCTAGACCGTCGTGCGACTGCACCCGGACAGAAATCGCGTTCATTAAAGCAGTTGGTGGCTAGGGCCAGTCTAAACCGTCGTGCGATAGCATACAGACAGAAATCACGCTCATTAAAGCAGTCGGCGGCTGACCGTCGAACTAGACGGTCGTGCGACAGCTCACGGAGAGAAATCGCGTTCATTAAGGTTATTTTGGCTACTGTGGGCCAAACTGAACGGACGAGTAAACTAAAGATATCGCGTTCAATTAAAGGGTAGTTAGTAGCTGGGTGCCAATCCGATGAGTCGTGTTATAGACACGGGAGTACAGCCACGCCAGCGCGAAGCCTACCATTCAGAGTTCGCCTAATTAACATGTATTTCGAGAGTAATTGAAATACAACCGATCGTCATAAGAGAATTAACCTGTGTTTCTTTCCAAGTACCCTAATTGATCCACCCAGAACGCCCTGAATCAAAAGATCCTTGCCACAGATACTATATTCATGAATGTTAGGATAACTCCCAGAGCAGCCGAGGACATCGATATTTTCAAATTATCACTGGCGAGGCCGATTCTGAATCATCAAAGCACTTCTTGTGGTTTTTGACTCATTTGAGTCTTCTTTTTTTATATTCTTCTAGAATGTTTTGAAAGCGTTCTCTCCAACACTTAAGGTTCGTCTGGTTTAACTTGAAACATGACCTACTTAGCGCTACCCCTCCCTGTGACAAGGGAGAGATGAAAAGTTTGTAAACACATTGCCACTGCTGTCCGTCAGACAGCGACAGGTGCTGCAACCAGTGCAGGGCTTGCGTATTAACAAATATGCTTTATATTGACAGTGAAATGTGTTAATAATGGAAGTATGGTATCAACAACGGTGCTGTACGAGGTAATTAAGAGAAACAAAGATACATTCAACTGTATACAATCGACTCCATAGCTGAATTAAATGCACATACCTTGCCTCCATGTCATTGTGACACGAATGCGATTGAGCTAATACTGTCACAAATCAATAAAGAAGGTAGAAAAGATACACTGGGGAAAAGACGGATTAATTCATATGTTGGACAATTTCATCATAAATTTTGAAGAAAGAGACTCTCCAAAAATCCCTAATGGACGGTATATCTATACGATCGTCATCTACCAGTTGTCTTTAAAGCGATGCGCTAGAAATATTAAAGGGATAGCTACAATATAATCACGCGGATTAAATCGGAATATTGCATGGAAGTAATGCCATATGGGATTAAGCAGTCATGGGTTACCTACGCGGGCAATAATGCATTATCTCTCCCCCCACTCATTTGTAATTTCCTAATAAGAACATTGATACTTTCCAGAATTGCTACTCATACTGCAACTACCCCACTTCAAACAAACTCTATATATATTTTTTTTTTTTTTGCTTGTCCCGCCTTTAACTGCTATGGTCTTAACTGCTATGGTCATACCGAAAGTATTAACTCGTTATCTTTGGTTTTTAATCATTAGATCACGCGCACATTCACGCCCTCACTCATATTTCCAGACTCTGGGGAAGATGGAGAACTATCTTGGTCGGAGAAAAATACACACCTCCAGCGCCGGGAATCGAACTCGGGACCCCTAGCACTGCAGGAAGGTGCTCTACCGACTGAGCTACGGGGCCAGCCTATTATTGTTGTTATTATTATTGTTATTATTAATTTTTTAAAATTCCTTTTGATTCCTAGCTATTGATTTTAGGTTACATCTTTCTTTATATGTTTCAAGACCTTTTAAAGAAAAAAAAAAAAAAAAACACTCCAAAATACTCCAACTGATACTGAGCAAACGGTTAAAAAAAGTATATGGACAAGAGTTGCACATGAAAAATGCCGATGAATTGGCTTCTGCGATAATTGATTGCAGACCAAATGCCAATCACATTGGCAGTACTGTCAAATGATTGACCTCGACAGTTACATATGACGTCTACGTCGTGAGATGAGAGGAAAGTAAACACAACGCCAGTCAACTCTTTCCCTATATGTCCTGCTTTTTAAAAATCTAACGTTAAGAAGCGTTCTATACGGCACCATTCTCTTTCATATACCTGAGAATAAATCTTGGTTTATAGTTGTGTGTTATATCAGATGGATTCTCAATAATTTAATATTTGGAATCCATTTCTTCCTTTACAAACAGCTCATTACTATGTTTTCCATAATTTGAATCATAAGATAAGCAGGAAGTCTTCCCTTACCTTTACCAATGCCATACTGTGCCATGTGCGCTTTTAAGAACGTATCAAACTCGGACGTAGGACAGGATTTTACGGAGGGAACTGGGTACGTGAACCAGACTGGTCTTTTGTACCTATGCCCCAAGGAGTCACGACAGTGCAGAGGGGCGGGGTCCATACATCTTTAACAGTTGGAAATTCCTCGGGGTTCCAAGACTACTGGCATCCCTCCTACCGCAGCCGAAACAGTCCACGAGGCCAGGCTCGCAGACCGAAGTCTTTCCCGCCAGAGGAGAAAGTGTTTACCCACAACATATCATCCCGCCATGCAACGCCGAGACTCCTGAAGACACTTCTACGCTGAAAGAGACCAGCAGGTAAGAGATGATATCAAATTCCGCTCGGTAACTCCGGTATAAGTTTCAGGCAAATTGGAAAATTACTATTGTTAACAGACCCAAACTCTCCTCATTTTGCGGCGTCCATTTTGTGTACATATCATTTTTATTAAGACACACTGACCATATACTAGTGAGCGAATAACAAATGTGTGTTCACTTGTTTCTTCATAATTTCTCCTTAGCACTTAGATATTATGAGAAATGGCAGCTTTGTTCATTTCGCTCTATGCCATGTGACCAGCGCCGTTTCAGCACGCTCTTGATGATTTTTTTTTTAATTGTTCCATTTTTACCCTGCCTTGAACTACAATGGTCACATCGGCGGCTGTTCTCTTATGATCATTAGATCACGCACACATTCACCCTCTCATTCATACTCCTGCGGAATATGAGGAATTATCTTGGTCGGAAAAAGCTCCCCACCCCCACCACCGGTAATCGAACCCGGGACCCCTAGCATGGCAGGCAGGTGCTCTACCGACTGAGCTACGGGGCCAGCCCTTGATGAAGTTGTATTCGACTCCTAGTTTTCCTTTCTACATTATAAGAGTGCGGACATTTTAGACATTAGCTTTCAAGTATTTACACCTCAATTTTGTTACCCCATTAGTTTTCGTGCCCTAGTATCGGACCTATGCCTATATGCAGTTCTTTCTGTAAGACACAATGTACTTTATACATGTAGGTACAGAGACACAATATTTAATAATGCAAATTACTCCAGACTCCCTTGCAAAATACAACCAACATTACACGGCGCGCCGTGATCATTTACATATTATAACCACTAAAGGCCGGACGCGTGTGCGTTTTTCCATAGGAACTACATGGCAAAGGGAGAAGGCGTATCGGGAAAATTTCGCAACACAGAGATGTTTACTGTCCTCCACAGGAGAGAGAGTCTCCAAGGCCTGAGACTCAGGGGGGTTGGCGAATGATCCCACACCCTCCCTGGACAGGTTTATGACACCCCATGTCAGTACAGTTACAGACCATTCAAAAACATTCTGACGACTTCTACTTTTGTGAATGCATCTTCTCGGTTTTAGTGTACAGAGTGAATAGGGCGCATGTTTTTTTGAACAGTCTACTCCTTGTGTAGCAGGCGTTCTCTGCCACACACATTGGCTGCCCTTGTTCCACTGTGTAAGGCAGCACATACCTTTCAGGTACCTTCTTTGCGTTGCTGGACAGTACCTGAGCTTATCGCACATCCACGGAGAGTCCGGTGTATGTATATCTACTCTGTTCAGATGTAATCATGTTTTCTGTCATACATCGGCAGGCGCGAGAAATCATATATAACGTGATTGAATATTGTAACAAGGAGTAAGAAGAGGACATTAAAATCTCTGTGTCTCATGCAAAAAAAAGGCTGCAATGGTTATTATTATTATTATTATTATTATTATTATTATTATTATTATTATTATTATTATTATTATTATTATTATTATTATTATTATTATTATTATTATTATTATTATTATTATTATTATTATTATTATTATTATTATTATTATTATTATTATTATTATTATTATTATTATTATTATTATTATTATTATTATTATTATTATTATTATTATTATTATTATTATTATTATTATTATTATTATTATTATTATTATTATTATTATTATTATTATTATTATTATTATTATTATTATTATTATTATTATTATTATTATTATTATTATTATTATTATTATTATTATTATTATTATTATTATTATTATTATTATTATTATTATTATTATTATTATTATTATTATTATTATTATTATTATTATTATTATTATTATTATTATTATTATTATTATCATCATCATCATCATCATTATTATTATTATTATTATCATTATCATTATCATTATTATCATTATCATCATCATTATTACTATCATTATTTTATATAATATGATGTAAACCACGGCTATAAATATGTCCTTATTTTTATGTATATTTTTACTCAGATTCATCATTATTGAACTAACAAGAGACTGTATTGCATAATAATATCTAAAATATAAGTTTGTATAGCTTAACATTGTGATGTACTTAAATCATGTGGTTTATATTACGGCAATGGCCTATTTGTACAAATTCATCACGCTTCAGAAAATTAGTATGCTTCTTAAAATTATTTCATAAGGAAAGCTTTCCGATAATAGCGACAATGACAGTGAGACATCTTTCAGTGACGGAACACTGATGTTAACATATTTGACATTACGCCATTACCTTTTAGAAATTATTCCCATCGTGCAGATTGATTGCACTAGATTAGTTATATTACCGTGCACTTCCAGTTGTTGAGGGAATCATTTAATAACAAAAGTGTAGTTGGTTTCCGCCTTTTTTACGTTATAGAAATTGTAGAAGATAGGGCTGCTTAGCCTCACTTTCATTCTTTGAAAAATATTACAATAAAATAATTAAAATAATTAGGTGGATACATAATTAATGAATTTATAATTACTAAAGTTATTTTTTATGATTATGCACCCGTGCTGCGTATAATAATTGACTAATCTTTCACGTCAGACAAACGCAGCTTCCAGTCGCTCCATTTGTTTCGTAATTTACTGTATGCCAACTTACTAATATTTTATTATTTTAATTGACCAGATCAGACCTGATAAGGAACGATCACACCGCTGGTCATTAAAGGTCAATACGCCTCAACGCTCTGGACTGTACTGTTACCGCTCGCGCATGTAAACAACTACAGGTAGTTAGAACCTGACCATGACAAGTCACATTATACTGCACCTTGACCTTGCGTCTGCACACACTTGCAAGGCAATGCTTCACTAGTTCTCACTAGTTACGTTGTTTTCGAGCTTGTTTCTAGTGGCATTTCTTTGCAAATTTCTTTGCCTTGGTCTACATCTCATGTCACTCATACTCTACGTCCAACTAGCTTGTATCGCATGCGAGCGCAGATCCCTTCGGCGTTAAGTAACCACATTTTGTGTAATCCTAGGGCCGCGTCGTGTTTGAGTGGTTAGACTGCTCGGCTCTCACCAAGGCGGCCCGGGTTCGAGCCCAGGCTACCACAAAGTGAGTTTGGAGTGGACAACACGACGCTGGGATGGGTTTTCTCCAGGATCTCCGGTTTCCCCCTCCATTTTATTCTACCGGTGCTCCATCTTTGTCTCATGAATCATCAATGTCACCGCCTGCGGTGCCGCATGTAGTAAAAGCGAGCGTTAAACACTACACACTTCATTTCATTCGTGTAAGTCAACGCCGCAACCAAGAAGTGTATGAAGTTGCATTCTATGAAGGAATATTTCATTATAGTATATTTATACTATATAAGTTGTACTAACCCTACGTGTCTAACTCCATTACTACTGAAAACAACAATTCCAAACACCATTATTACTAAGGTCACTTCGCAAACAAGGTTGCGACAGTAGGTTCGCTTTTGGTATACCCGTGATACCATAGTACTTTGACTTTCTCGCTGTGGGCTCTCCCTTATGTTGAGGGAGTTAGACGAAGCATACAGTTATGCGTGGATCACACGTGTAAAGTCTGTTTAGTTAATGCGTGTGCACGTCGGCCGACTCCTTTGACGAACCCTTATAATCGTTTAACAACCCCGGCCCTCCTTCTCCCAGTCCGTTCTGCAAGGTTGCCAACGTTCTCGTAAGAGGTTTCGTCTAAATAAATTATCGTATGTCCATTACTGCGAAACTTCCTTAGTTTTGACGCGCGCGCGCGCGCGCGCACACGCATACGTATATATATCGCCAAGCTACGATTCTACTGGATTCCATAATAACTCTTATCTTATTCAAAGCGCGGTATTTGAAACCCAGCTCCTTTAGGAGACCGCGCAAAGTGCAGTGCCCAAAAAGAAAATCACAAATTTCTTGCAAATGTGCAACCAATTCGTCTAAGGTGGGCGCTCTCCCTTTTGCATGGAACCTATAAATTTCTCGGTGAATTAAATCGTATGTGAAATTATCTACCTTAGAGAAACGTTTCCTTTTGTTTTCACACTCGATCAGCGTCTTTTTGTTTTGTTTGTAATTTACGTCATCCAACGTTAAGTCATATCGGACGGTGAATGAATTGGGTGAAATGATGCTCAAATTAGTCCAGGGTCCGCGGAGTTTAGAGTTACCCGACATTCATATCTGCGTCGTTGGTATTCCTTTCGTCACAATATTTCTTAATGTATTTCTGTGAATACCCAGAATTTATCGTCAGGTTCATTGCACGACCCCTTACCAAGATTATTTTTCAGCACATATTTATATGTGTTCAAAACAAGCATTTGAATTTGCTTAGAAAGAGTTCCCGTTATAACCTTGTTTTTTTGGGGCTTCTCCACTCACATAACTCGGCCCAGAAACACTTTCCAATTCATTCGCACTATTCTCATCACTTTGATTATTTTCACTTGACTGAAAGTTATCTACTGCTTCATTTACATTTACCACTGCATTTCGCTCCCACGGTCTCCACACCGTGACACACAACAAATTTCTGCACGCAATGAAACATCAACTGGAAGTTGGAACTTTGGCAACTGAGACTCCACGTGGAGTAAACATGCGACTGTCATTCCAGAAAATCAGGGTTGCTATTGGTCCTCAACGACAATGTTCCATTTCTGAAGAGTGGAGATGGATTTATGACGGTCATTAGTGGGCGGGAGGGTCCGTTTCCTTTGAGTCGGGAACTGCACTCGCGTTGACTAGACAGACTTTATACCCATATTGGTGGAAAGTAATATCCTGAATGGTTCGGGGTTGCGTGTGTTAGTTCTGCCGTTACAGTCTTCAGTAAGGGTGCATATTTGCAATCCACCTCTTAGGTTCCTGCTTCACCAAAACTAAAGGCTATGGGGTAACCTAGGTATAGCCAATAGGCTGGGAGTAGACTTTCAACCGAGCTTCAGGTTGAGGGGCACTGAGAACGTAATACATTATGTATCCTGAATATGCCGGTCATTCCAGTGGGCTGACTTACTGGGCTTCATAGATTGCGGCGGATAAGGACGGATGAAATTAATTCGCTTCAATCAACACTGAATTAAAATAAAATTTCACATGGAAATAATGATACACACGGTGTAAGTAGCTTATTACCTAGTTAATGAATTGCAAGGTCAGCCTATTTATTACTCAGTCAGGTCTTGACGAAATATCTAGTTCTGTACTCTTCTTATCGAGACCTTCACTGCCACACAGTATGACAACAAACATTTATCGTGGGCGAACAAAGCATTATGGTATCCAGGCGTCCTTCTGTACGCATTTTCTTACGTTTGATTGGCTGCATCATACTACGAAAATTGCAGGCTAGGAAACATCAATGCTTGACCAAAACTCTATGTTCGGTCCTTTGCTTTCAATGCTAATACTACGAGTACACTAAGTTTTCTTAGTAACTTGCCATCTCTGCCTTAAGATTGGTAAGAATGGCCACGGCGAAGCTTGCCCATCTGCTATCTACTGTGTGAACTGTCAAGGTGTCAATTCCATGAATTCGCGAGCCTGTCCATATTTCCTGGACGAGACGGCCATTTATCAGCTGGGGATGAAAATACGCTATTGTTTCAATGAGGCCCGCAAACGTCATCTTGCTCATCAGGCATTTGTATGAGAATTCGGCACTTTTAGCTCAGTAGTGTTAAACCAAATTTCAATGCGGGGTATAAATACTCAACTGGCTCTGTTGTCTTTGCCGGAGTCGCTCCTTATAGTATTCGAGGTCGATCTTAAATTCAATGAGCCCCAAGAATGTCCAGATTATTATCAAAAACCGGAAACTCAATCTAAATTCACCAACTTCCTGGCCTCTGGCAGCTGACAGTCTAATTTGAAAGACACTTGTACTCATCTTGAAGATCATGCTCTCAGGATACTAGAGATCACATCGCTTCAGCGGAATTCTTCTGTCTTGTTTATAGAAAACCGATGTCAACCACTGTCTTAGGTTTCGGTGAAATTGAACTTCTTCCATCCAGGAATCCGCGGTTCTCCGTCGTCTAGCATCTGACCCAAGGACGCGGTTAAAACCTGACGGAAAGCGATGGATTTTTTTCTTTTTTTTGCGTAAACATCCTTGCATGACTTCCTTCGGAATAGAGGTACAGCCGTTGGTCCCTTGTCGTAGAATTACGGCACGTAAAAGAACCTCAAGCCTGATAAAGAGGCCTTTGAGCAAAATATAGAATGGTACGATGAGAACCACAGCAGTTAAAGAGCGTCTATAAATAAGAACTGAGCTTACATTTTCAAGGAGACTATGGAGTGGGAGCGATATGCCCCTAAAAGCCCTGGTCACACGCGTAATCACAAGGGCAAATTGAAGCGACAGCCATGATCAAGTAAATATTGTAATCGACATCCATCTACCTGTGGATATCCGTTTTTCAGCGGAATCCACGCGATATTCGTGCACAGAGAGTTGAACTGGAGTTACTAAACAAGTCACTGTCTCATAGTATTTTCTGCTTAAAGGATATATATATATATATTTATACATCAGGATAAATGCACATTTCCTGGTTTCATTTCAGAGCGCTTTGACCTCCTTCCAGTAGTTGGAACTTCTGTAAACAGGATATCATGCTTCTGATTCATGACTTACGTTTTACCACCTCTAAATCTTAACACTACCCTGCAAGCAGCTGCTGTTACCCTAATTTTACCTGGCTTTTACTTTACCCTCTGAACTGTGAACTTACAGCCCTATTCCATCTCAGCCATTAAGGACTTTGCAGATTTTGTGTCCCAGTTGCCAGCACCTAAATGTCTATTGGAAGACGTTCATATCCACCATCGTTTTTGAGGTTTAAGGGGGAACCATCTTGCTGCATTTTTCACATAGAAGCATCTTTACCTTTCAAACACTTTGTGCATCTAATTTTGTTTCAAATTCTCTTAGTTGACACAATTTCTTTCATATGGTCTTAACGCTTTTCCCAGCACAGCTTCCACACTGATTTAGTGGGATGTCGTAAGTGATATCTCCAGCAACCGTTATCCTTGCCCCATCGTCTTGCTTTCACACTACGCTCCATCGTTATATGTACCGACCTGTGCCAGCGATAGTGCAATACTACCGAATACGTCACTGGTATGCTTAGGTGTCACAGCAATAATGCATTACATCTGAACAGATCCTGCAAAACATACCTGTTCCGACGATCGTGCAATACTGGTCAGTACGTTACAAGAATTTCCATTTCTTCCAGCGATAATGCACAACTACTCAATACATAACATCTATGCGTGCAGCAATTTTGCAGTACGACTAATTATGTCCCTGGAACATCCACTTGCTCAAAAAATAGTAAAAGCTACACAGTATGTAAGGGAACATGCATCTGCTCCAGTGGTAGTGAAATAAAGCTCAGTTTGTCACGAGAACACTCCAGCGACAGTTCGGCAATAATCAGAATTTTACGGAAAATTCAGAGATTGTGCTGAATGAATCATAACGTCACTGGAACACCGACCTGTTTCAGATATGCATGCAGTGCGAGTGAACGCGTCACAGGAAGATCCACCTGTTCCAGCAATAGTGCAGTACGACATAATACTTCCCTGACACACCCGCCTGTTCTAGAGTACTACTTAATACGAAAGGGAAACACTGCTCTAGTGACAGAGCAGTACAAATCAATACGTCACGAGATTATAGACATCTTCACCTATTGTGAAGTACGACCATTATATCGCAGAAAAACTCACCTCTTCCAGCGATATTGGAGAACAGCTCTTTGGGTCTCGCGAATACAATCCTTTTCCACTTGTAGTGTACTACTAACCGATGCCTCAACGGGATCACCTACTTGTTCCAGCGATAGTACAGCACTAAGAAGACGCAATGGGAAAACTCACGTATTCCTCTGATAGTTCACTGCTAATGAATACTTCGTGGGAAGACCCAGCTGTTCCAATGCTAGTTCTCCTCTAATGAATATGTCACGGGAATACCCACCTGTTCCAGCGATAGTGCAGTACCAATGAATAGTTCATGAGAACACCCACGTTTCAGAGATAATTTAGTATTAATGAATACGTCAAGGGAACACCCAGCTGCCCCAGCGATATGGCAGTATGGGAATACGCACCTGTCCAGAGATAGTTCAGTACTAAAAATACTTCACGGGAACACCCAGCTGTTCCAGTGCTATTTGTCTACCAATGAATATGTCACGGGAATACCCACCAGTTCCACCAATAGCTCGGTACTAATGAATACGTCACGGGAACAGCCAGCTGTTCCAGCGACAGTGCAGTATCAATGAATAGTTCACGGGAACACTCACCTGTTCCAGAGATGGTTCGGCACAAATGAGTATGTCACGGGAACACCAACCTGTTCCTGTGACAGTTCAGTACTAGTGAATACGTCACGGGAAGAACCATCTGTTCCATCGATAGTTCAATACTTATGAAGACGCCAGGGGAACAGCAACCTGTTCCTGCGACAGTTAATTTCTAATGAAAAAGTCATGGGATAACTCATCTGTTACTGCAATAATGGACTATGAATTAAATGGGTAAAATAATGCTCAAATGGGCCCAGCTGCATAGAGTTTAGAGTTATGTGATATTCTCTTTTAGGATAAGGGAAAATACAGGTAAAACTTGTCCATGTAAGTCACCTTAACCGAGATTTGAAATCTAGACCTCTGGAACGCGAGGCAGACGCGCTACCATCTACTCAACATAGGTGAGAATTCCACTTGCTGAAGCATTTATCAGTAAGCCAAGGGAGGACGTCACGGAAACAGCTACTTGTTCCAGAGATGTCAATACGACATGGAAGAATCACATGTAGCAGCGATAATGCCTTGCTAATCTGTATGGCAGGGGAACGCGGGATGTCTTTGTCAATCGATTACCTGATCATGTCGACACTTTTATGCTTTTAATTGGGGCAAGTTAAATGTTTTCGAGTGAGGAATGCTACATTTGTTGTCATCCACACTTAACTTCGCTGGGATAGTTCTTGGGGAACCAGAGTTTCATAGAGATCAGAGCATGGGCATTTTGAGTATAATATGGCCTTTACCATTAGTTACATTTTATTTTGTATATAGAATTGCATCAGCAAATGTTAATAATGTTATGTTAATAATGATTACTCATCTTCCATCGTTAAATTGTTGAGGTGTAGCATTTGATGCTTAGTTTATGCTGCGGTAACAACTGTCGCCATCTGTGCTCCAATGTGTTAACGCGACAGTTGTATCCAAAGTTGGAGAATAAGCATCACTGCCACTAATCAGGAACTAGAAGTGGGCGGGAAGCGTGCTGCTGGAGCCCAATTCTCCCACTTAATTAAAAATGGCACTTCCTGTCTCTTGACTGCCTGTGGGGAGACGTGGAACATCCTCCTTGCTTGCAGATGTATCGCCGATAACATTTATACCCTTTGGTTTTTACAAAATGTAATCTGAATGCGATATATGATGGGAGGTGCACGGAGCGTGAGCAATGCTATACGAGCCGTTGCTATCCATTTGCATGTATGAAAATGGTTTATTGCAGTTTATTGAAAAAAATCAATGAACTCTGTTTACATATTTTATTCCTTGGCAGCGACAAACTGCAGGATAAAATTCATAACCGTGCGAGTCAAGTATTTAGACAGAGGCATTTTATTCCTACTAAAATTAGAGTATATGATAAACAGGCGATAAACAACGCGGTCCTATAAACAAATTATTCCTATTTAAAAATCATTCCTGTATAAGCAGCCGATGGTTTTAGACAATCTTCCTTGTATGTAGTATGTGCCTGGGAATTGTTTTAACTTACGGCTCTACCGTCCGTATGCTAATGATTACAGCTCGGTATTTGCCTATTTTGATTAGAATTATAGACTTCTTATGTATTAAAGTGTTTTATACTTATGCCCGATTTCACCAACAGATGTTAAGAATTAACACGAGTTTATCAATAGTTAAAACAAAAATTGCATTTCACCAAGTGTTAGCGTAACACTCGTGTTAAATCTCATGTTAAACTAACAAGCCGAATTTCTGATGTTAAGTCCTTAACAATTGCAAATAGTCAAGATGGCGAGCATAAACTCAGCTGTTGATGTCGATTTGCGATATTTAAGACCATCTAAATGGCATTTGCAATAGAGTACGGCCTATGAGCAAAGATGATTTTGAGGAGCTATCCGAAGATTTTTTTTTTTTTTTTTTTTTTAATACGGAGGTATAGACTGTCGAAACAAGTTGCTATGAAGGTTACTGCGGAAGTACAAGAGAGGTTAGAACATGCATCGAAAGAAATATGGCAATCTCGCCTTTGCTTCAAGTGTTAATATCTTTGCGATTTTATAATTCATTGAATAATGTGGATAACACGGCCGCGCCGTGGCTCAGTGGTTAGACCGCTTGGCTCTCACCAAGGGGGCCCGGGTTCGATCCCAGGCGACCGCAAAGTGAGATTTGTGGTGGACAACACGGCGCTGGGGCGGGTTTTCTCTGGGACCTCCGGTTTCCCCCGCCATCTCATTCCACCGGTGCTCCATCTTCATCTCATGCATCATCAGTGTCATCGCCTGCGGTGCCGTATGTAGTAAAAGCGGGCGTTAAACACTACACATTTCATTTCATTTCATTTGTGGATAACACACTGTCCACCTTCCGTCTTGAAACGTTCAAGTCACTTGTACTTCTTCGCACCTCGTTTTAAGTTTTTTTATTATTTTTTTTATTTATTGTTATCTGAAAAGGTTCCCAGAGCCATAGCTCATGCTATGGAACAGTACAAAAATAAGTTTACGTAATAGGTTTCGTGTTTATAGTAATGACACATTCATTTGAATTAAGTTTGTTTCCAATTTATTCCCACGTGACATCTTTCTCTTTTACATTCACCGCATCCGTCCTATTTTCCACGATATCGTTATACTTCGTCACCAATTCAATTAACAATCCTTTCTCCATTTATGAGAAAATTGTTTCACGGCTTTTGTTTATGATTTTGTTTATCCGCCATTTTTTAGCTGTGTGCAGACTGAAGTGCAGACGAAAATGAAAACAAAAGCGCATCGCAGTACGTTTAGAAAATAATACAACTCATCCACAACTTTCTATAGCTGTAATATTTACAAGTTTCTTGGCGTTAGCACGTATTTGTTAACATTTTCAGAAAATGGTGAAATGCAAGAAATCGTTGGTACTGTTACAATTGTTACGTTACATTTGTTAACGACAATGGTAACATCTGTTGGTAAAATTGGGCAAGAGTGGTGTAAAATATACACATTTTAAGGTGTCAATAATTTCCTATTTTCATAATGTGAGCCTTTAGGTAGTTCAAGAACTTATTTTGGTCTTTTATAATATTCTTGATTAATGTCTTTCATTATTATTCTTATTGAAGATTATTTCTTTTCTAATGTAAGCTGTTAATGTGATGTTCAAGTTCTTCTCGGGAAGCAAGCCAGTTGAAAAGACGATTAGAAATCGACGTTTCGGGAGTGTGCATCTCTCCCATCATCAGGATATTTGTTAAATGTTATAACCACAATTGAATCACTGGATATAACACAAATATAAACAAAGACAAAACACTATCAATATTCGCGTTACTGAACACAAGACGGTTTTCAATAAATTAATTGCCAGGTCTGGAGATGGCGTGAGTATAAAAAATTAATTGGGTCAAATAAACGTAACTACTTAACTTGATTATCAAGCTGTATAGTTCTGTGCTCTTTAAGTCGACAGATTTCCATTTTAAGGCCGGTTTCTAAGAGCAGCTGAACTGAAGTCCAGCATCACGATCAAGCGTGTTCCTCTCGGAGGAAATGGCCAAAGCCTCCTTCTCCACTCCCAGTAACTGTTACATTTTGCCAAGATGGTCATCTCTCGAAAGTTGGCTCTATGGTCGTTATCAAACAATGCTCTGCCAGCCCAGAAGTCTCAGGTTGCATTAAACGAATGCTACGTTCATGTTCGTTTATTCTGGTAGCGATGATCTTTCCGGTTTGCCCTATATACGGTGTCCCACATTCACAGGGAATGCGGTACACTCCCGGAACTTGGAAGTCCAGTTTGTGTTTCACTGGTCTCAACAGATGTTTAATCTTCGGAGGTGGCTTGTGGATATCGGCCTTAAAATGGAAATTCGTCGACTTAAGGAGTACAGATGTTAAGTAGTTACGTTTCTTTCACACAATTTTCTATACTCACGCCATTTCCTGACCTGGCATTCAATTTACTGAAAACAGTCTTTTGTTCAGTAATGCGAATATTGATAGTGTTTTGTCTTTGTTTATATTTGTGTTATATCCAGTAATTCAATTGTGGTTATAACATTTTATAAATATCCTGATGATGGGAGAGATTACGCTCCCGAAACTTCGATTTCTAATCGTCTTTTCACCTGGCTTGCTTCCCAAGAACAACTTGAACATATTCGTCGCCAGGAAAGCTTCAGGTCTTACGTTAATGTGATGTTAATAATATTTCAATTAAGATTTCGAGCACTGAGCCAACCGGCCATTCTTGATAAATATGGCTGGGGAAGCTTCTAATGCCAGCATTTCCTCCCTAAACCAAGAAGCTTCATTGCTCTGTGTAAATAACAAAATACTGGTGGCCACTTGGCACAACAAAATGTACGCTAAATCGTCAATTTCAAAAACCGATTGACTACATGAAAATGGAGTATTTAGTTTTAATTCATGGCTTTGTTCATTATTGTGATGGCTCTTCAATTTCTACTTTCCACGTCTTAAAAACACATTACTGATCCAAAAGCTCTAAACTTATTTCATTGCAAACACAACAATAGATTAACAGTAATACATGATAGACCCAATAAGTATTAATGACAAAACAGAGAGGAAGTGTTAAGCTCATTCAAATGATAAATTACAGACTCAATGATGAAATTTTTAACATGTACCGTTTATTTTCTTTTTATTTAACAGAAACAATATTACAATATATTTTTTTAAGTACTAGTATTTTGTGTGCACTCCTTTAGGCTTTAATGCGTTTAGGCATGCTCTCTACAAGGGTGGAGCACTTTCCCTTTATTTCTTCATCTCTGTGCCAAATGCTTATCAGGCCCTCAATAAGTTGAACTTTTGTTGTTATTTTCAATTTTTTCAGTCTCTGTTTAACAGTACCTCACAGATTCTCTATTGGATTTAAATCAGGGCTATCCTCCGGCCATGGTAGTACATTTACATTATTTTCTTTGAGGAACTGGGTTACAGATTTTGCTGTATGGCAGGGAGCACTGTCATGCATGAACACAAAATCACCATTTGAAAACCATTCTTTAATTTGTGGAAATAGTCTTGTTTCTAATACACTCTTATGCTGTTTCTGCTCCATAGATCCCACAACTATGTATAATCTTCCAGGTAAAATCTGTAACCCAGTTCCTCAAAGAAAACAATGTAAAAAGTACTACCATGGCCGGGAAATAGCCCTGATTTAAATCCAATAGAGAATCTGTGGGGTATTGTTAAACAGAGACTGAAAAAATTGAAAATAACAACAAAAGTTAAGCTTATTGAGGGCCTGATAAGCATTTGGCACAGAGATGAAGAAATAAAGGAAAAGTGCTCCACCCTTATTGAGAGCATGCCTAAACGCATAAAAATGGTAATAAAGGCTAAAGGAATTCATACAAAATACTAAGAGTTGAAAAAAATATTTTGTTATATTATTTCTGTTAAATAAATAGAAAATAAACGGTATATGCTAAAAATTTCACAATTGAGTATAATAATCTGCACACGTCTGTATACCTGGTGAGTCTTCTCAGCCTGCGGACTGAGAAGTTATATAATCCCGGCATTTTGCAGGTTATGCCTTAAACACTGTCCACTGCATCACGCCGAAATTACTGCTTCGTACCGCTGCGCCTGAAGTGACTTGCGTTGGCCTTCAATGCTGAAGGTCACAGGTTTAAATACTGCCATCTGGAGGAATTTTATATGTGAAGTAAATTTAAGGAGAACTGACAGTTTGGCATGAAGGTGTCACTTCACTCAATTAGTTTAATTATGTGCATTTTATTTGAACCCAAATTGTTATTTGTTAGAGTATTATTTAATTAACCTCATACATTAATACATACTTAATAACAGTGTAATCATAACTTACAAATGTAAGGTATCATTTTATTATACAAAAGAAAGCCAATAAATTGTTCTGAGAATTTACACAATACCTTACGTACATACAAAAGAGATAACGTTGAAGCGAAAAATATGGGTAGCGCAGGTTAAAGCAATGAGGTTTACTTTCAGGGTATGCGTGGATATGTATGTGAGTAAGGATGGTTCTAATGACACTGGAATGCCAGTTTCAAACTGGTTTAATGATTGCTTCTTTTTATCATAACATCAAACTCGAAGTTGCCGACCAAGGGTTGTCAATATATCACTGTTTAGAGTTACCGTGTGTAGACTGCTTATTACTCGATAAAACTTAATCCGTTCTTCACGTACATATGAACCCACAAAAATCTTCTCCAATCGCTTCTGATGTGCCTTCGACCAAGACAGAGGCGATCACTTTCTTAATCGGCTTCAAGCCGCGGACTGCCTTTCTTCACTGTGCACAGTTGTGCGTGCGTGCGCGCGCGCGCGCGCGTGTGTGTAACTTTCACTTCTGGAAGCCCTGTCTTTTCACACCCCAAAACTCCTTTGTGACTATTTTGTCCATTGTGATTGTTAGTCTCGGTCAAAGGGTCCGAAGAATACCTATTCAAACGGAGTCAAGAACTGTCCCTTTAGAACCCTGCTAAGAAAACTGTTTCTTACGTTTCTTTTGTTAAAACAACTTTTCAGCCCAATACACCTGCCTGCACGTGTTGTAACAAAGATACACAATTTCTTTGAAATCCATTACAATTGTTTACTTATTGCGTCCCTTAATTTCGGTATCAAAGTTTGCAAACCCATATTATGATCGCTGTGAACCTCTGTGGTTTTCAAATTAGAGCATTTAACAGTAAGTATCACTATCCGGACCGTCATCGTGTGGCATTGTTGTGCTGTTGCTACAGGCCAGAGCTGGGCGCTTGCCAGGAAACAAAAAGACAGAGAGAGAGAGAGAGAGAGAGAGAGAGAGAGAGAGAGAGAGAGAGAGAGAGAGAGAGAGAGAGAGAGAGAGAGAGAGGGAGACTCCGGAACGTTCTGCCCTTGTTACGGCCGCGAAAGTTCTGGGAAGATCTACTTCTTTCTAGAAACAATGGCTGGGGAGATGTAAATACCGACAAGGTGTTAGAAGCGGCAGTTCTTTGCTGGTTATTGCGACAGTCGACGATTGAAGTGTACCGCAGTGATTTCTTTCTTTGGTTTTCGTGCAGCAAAACACCGAGTCCGCCTCGAAGACAGCTGACTGTCAATTTCACATCTTTTTATTGCAGCAAAAGTTGTTCTAAATTTCTGAAAACCAGATTTCCGAATCTACCTAACCCACGCAGTCACATTCATTTTACAGATGAACCTTTACAATTTAGCAATTGGAAATTAATTGTTCTTTCACAATAGCCGTGTGTAGGACGCACTATGAAACGGTAGAGCCAGACTGAAAAATTCAATGCCATAGGCGGGATTTGAACCACGGATCTTCTGGTTGCCGCCCAGCCGCTCTCACCCTTGAGCTACTATGGCCAACGTGCCGACATGACATTAAATTCTCCATTGACTCTTATCTTTCCCGGTACTTACAGCATAGTAAGTCGCCATTAAGGTAGTTGTCTCATGTGTTTATGAGAATTCTTAGTCGTTTACCGGGAAAAATAAGAGTCAGTTGGAGAATTTAATGTCATGTCGGCACGTTGGCCATAGTAGCTAAAGGGTGAGAGCGGCTGGACGGCAACCAGAAGATCCGTGGTTCAAATCCCGGCTATGGCATTGAATTTTTCAGTCTGGCTCTACCGTTTCATAGTGCGTCCTACACACGGCTAGTGTGAAACAACAATTAATTTCCATTAATTGTACCTAATAGTGGTCCGACTATAAAGCCCGGGCCTTAAAGTACTTACAGCATAGTAAGTCGCCATTAAGGTAGTTGTCTCACGTGTTTATGAGTACTCCTAGTGGTTTACCGGGAAAAATAAGAGTCAGTTGGAGAATTTAATGTCATGTCGGCACGTTGGCCATAGTAGCTGAAGGGTGAGAGCGGCTGGACGGCAACCAGAAGATCCGTGGTTCAAATCCCGGGTATGACACTGAATTTTCCAGTCTGGCTCTACCGTTTTATTATTTACCAATTTCCTCCATATGGCTGTAATAGGTGTCGGAACTGACCACCATGCCCGGGATGCAAGATCAGTTTGACCATGATCGACCGTAATCGTTTTCTTCGGTATTTTATTAAAGTTAAAAGACTTCCGTTAGTTCTTTCAGATGAAAACAGAAATCTATTTGTTCATTTGCATACTTATTACCTATAACCTACTGTGCATATCCCATTCAAAATCCTTAAACTTTATCAATATGACCTGTAGTTTACGTAACCTAGAATTATAATGTATCAATGTCTGTTGCATCTACAGAAAACAATCTGCTTACAGGAAGTGAAAAATTACAAATGATCTAAAAATACAAACTATATGCTTAACTGTATTAGCTGATAGCAGTTTTATTTATTTTGGGTCATCAATTATTTTCAAAAGTCTTAAAAAAGGGCTAACATTTTTCCATAGCCATGATGACGTGCACATAATTTCCAAGAGTGCATGTCCGTAAGAGCCACTTTTAACTGTATTTCACTTGTTGTGCAAATAAACTTTCCTTGAACACGACCCTCATCACCTTGTTGCCGAAGGACAAGAGGCATCACCTGGTTACGGTGTCATCACCAGACAAAGCAATTTCTAAGCGTTAAAGCCAAGACGACGGAAAAGAAGTTGGACTCTTGGCAGAAACATCGCAGGAAACAACTTCCCATTCTTGGTACAGCATGTGGGCGTTTGCAGACAGCACTAACCAGGCTGTTCACCTGTCATCGGTGGCTTGGATGCCGTTGTTTACATTCTTTGTATTAAAATAAGGTGTGATGTAAAACTGCTAGGGAATTCCTAAATCTGCGATAACCTTGCACTGCAGAATGTTGATTATTGACTGCGCAAATGCAGTGCCGGCTAACTCCACACTACTCCACTTCTCCAGTCCTCTATCCCCTAATCTGATGCATCATTCTATCATGTCTATTCCCTATTCTGATACACAATTCATCACGTCCATCTCCTACTATGATGCACCATTCTAACACGTCTATCACCTACATTGCTGGTAGCGTGTCTGCCTCACGTTCAAGAGGTCCCGAGTTCGAATCTCGGTGAGGGTAAGTTACCTGGATAAGGTTTTTACCGAGGTTTTCCCTTATCCTTCAAGACGAATGTCGGGTAACTCTAAGCTCCGTGGAACCTGGACTCATTTAAGCATCATTTCACCGAATTCATTCACCATCCGATATGAGTTAACGTTGGAGGACGTAAATTACCACAAAAACACCTAAATTGAAGTACCATTATAACACGTCTAGTACCTGCACTGATGCACCATTAGAATGACCCTGATTCATTATACTAACACATGTTTCGCGGACCCTGTTCTACTGTTCCAACATGTCTATCGCTGATGCGGCTTAACTTTCCAACACATTTACCCCCGACACTGGTCCAATAAGCTAAGGCGTCTATCCCCGAACTTTCTTCATTGGCGCCTATCTCTGACCTTCTCCTCTATTCTAACCCAATTATCTCTAAACTTTCTCGTATATCCTTATTTCTGAGCTATCTCCAATATCCTAACCCGTTTATCCCCGTATTTAGCGCAGTATTTTAGGCAGTCTGTCCCTGGACTTGTGATATTCTAACCCATCTATCCCTTAACTTGCTTCAATATTCCAATCCGTCTATCCCTGAACTTGCTATAATTTTCTAACCCCTCCATCCATGATCTTGCTCCAACATTTTAACACGTCTGTGCCTTAACGTACTGTAACGGGAGCGCTGGAACACCCTATGAAAGCAGCTGGCAGCGGAAGGCAGGGGAGGTTCGTTTAGCCACACCTCCTCCTCGTTTGTCTTGTAGTGGTGACAGGCTGTGGTCAGGGAAAAAAACATGACTGTGTCGCCTGTTTTCTCTACACCTGTTTCTCGAAATTACGTAATCTGGAACATTCTCCTGGTCACTAGAAACCGGCGATATTCCTATATAAAGAGGGCTACAGACGGACAGAGTTGAGTTGGTTTTGGTTTAGTCAGTCAGTTAGTTGGTCAGTTAGTGAGTGAGGAGACGGTCGCAGTTCTTGGTGTAAGAGTTAGTCAGTGACGTGTTAATGTACGAGAAGATTGTGCAACGGAAGACTGTACGTAACTGTGAAGGTGTACCGGAGCTTACGTAACCGCGAGGCCAAGGGAAATTGTAACGGACGAACTGGTGAATTGTAATTGTGTGCAGCAAGTAATTTTGTGTAATTGGCAAGAGTTTAACTGTAAGTCGGTGGAAATAAAGAACATTGTTGAGTGGTGTAATTGGACTTTTTATTTCACGAACCCACAAAGTCACAGTACTCAAACATCCTAGCCCATATATCTCTGTATTTGCCCCAATATTCTAACCAGTGTGTCCCTGAACGTGCTGCAATATGCTAACCCGTCTACCCCTGAACTTGCTCCAACATTTTAACACGTCTGTGCCTTAACGTACTCAAACATCCTAGCCCATATATCTCTGTATTTGCCCCAATATTCTAACCAGCGTGTCCCTGAACGTGCTGCAATATGCTAACCCGTCTATCCCTGAACTTGCTCCAACATTTTAACACGTCTGTGCCTTAACGTACTCAAACATCCTAGCCCATATATCTCTGTATTTGCTCCAATATTCTAACCAGTGTGTCCCTGAACGTGCTGCAATATCCTAATCCGGCTATCCCTGAACTTGCTTCTATTTCTCTAGGGAACACGGTATTTGTACCCGAAACAAAATAGGCCAATTCTTATGCAAAGAGACTCGCTGATTCCAAATATGCCTCAGTTTGTTTTTAATTTACGTCCTCCAACGTTACCTCTTAAAATGCTGTATCACGTAACGTTTTTGAGATATTCTTATCCCTTTATAAAAAATTACAGAATTGGTGTATGACACCAAATCATATTAACTTTGTTTAAAATAAATGTCATGTTATTAAATAATATTTTTTATAGCTGTAAAGAAAATGCATACTATTCGAAATAAGTACAAAAGGTTTTCATCACGTAAGATTTATGAGTTTTAGAGTCTACTATAAAAATCGTATTTAAATAGGTATGCCCAACTTAAATTAAAATAAGTTGGCATAAAATTACTGACACAGAACGGAACTTAATAACTTATCATAAAGATCTAAATACTTTGTTATCTATAATGGAAAAGATTCCTATCTTAAGCATTTATCTATTTACAGTTCCATATCAAACTCTGCTTCATCACTTTCCTCCCTATCTTTCATTTCACTGACTGAATAAACCCATGTGGATATCTTGAGTACGCCACTGGGTGGTCTGTTTTTATGTGTTGTTTTGTATTGGAATTTAGATTTTTCTTTCATTTCACATTTAGCTGTGAAAGCGCAATTAGTTAATTCGCGGTGCTAAATAAAGGTTACAGAGCAAGTGTAGGAAATGTAATAATGATGCGAATACTTTAGCTAAGTGTGTGGATAATTCACACCTAAATTACAGCAAAAAGGTATTACTAAAACAGCACATTCACTATACTTTGGTTGTGACCTAGGAGATCAAAATAATGATTTTGCGGCCTCCCCCTCCTTCTTTGCTGCATATCATGGCAAACTGGACTTAATAGCTACACGTAAACGCGTATCTTTGCCGTACCTATGGTGTGAACAATCTAACCATTTAAATATTTAAATGACTTATTTTTGTAATGCAAAGATTACAGCTGTTTCTAGAAAAAATAAGTCGAGTGTCAAATATCCTAGTGTTCCATCAGCAATAAGACCAGTTTCTCACAGGGAAGATGTTCCGGTGCCTGATCCTCCAAAAACATGGTTTGAAGAATATGATGGATCAAATTCATATCATGATTTAGATGACAGTGAATTCTCAACATCCCAAGATCCTGCATATCATTGTAAACGAAGTGAAGGAATACATTTTGTTTCTCAAGAAGAACTAAGCGATCTTAGTCGTGATATGTGTATAGTGTATAGGTATGAAAATGCAGAAAACAAATAGGAAAATAAACGGAAACAATAAAAAACGGTTAAATAGGAAAAATAAAAATATATATTTATAAAAAAAAGAAAAAAATGTGAAACCCAAAAAACAATCAGAATTACTGGGTTCCAGGCTAGTGGGTAGAATTTCCTGGCAAGAGAGACGAATAACATTTTACCGACATAAACAGTTTTCACAACGAAAAACAGCATGTTTCTACGTTAATATTAATGGTTTAATGGATGAATTAAGCGTAGAACAATACGAGGGCTGTTCAGTAAAGAAAGATCATAATTTTTTACAGTCATAATTTTGGGCACTAAAATTCCATCTTATTATATTCTGTTAGGTTAATGTCAAACAAACGCGCCGTAGTAGTTTTATTGTTGTTACTACTGGTTCCCGCCTGTGAGAACCAGGCAAGTTCAGACATGTTCAGTATCGCCTACGGCTGCAATGGAGATAATATGCAGTTAAAGTTGATGTTAGAGGAAGATCTGGAGCTTCTTTCAAACGTAATCACTGCTGTGGAAACGTAGAGTCAGAATGAAAAATTCAATGCCATAGCCGGTATTTGAACCACGGATCTTCTGGTCTCCGTTCAGCCGCTCTCCCATTGAGCTACTATGGCCAACGTGCCGATATGACATTAAATTCTCCAACTGACTCGTATTTTCCGGTAAACCACTTAGCAGTTCTCATAAACACATGAGACAACTAAGTTAATGGCGACTTACAACAAGTAAGTACTTTAAGGCCCGGGCTTAATAGAATTCTTCATTCTGACTCTACGTTTCCACAATTTAGCCTACACACGGCCAGTGTGAAAGAACAATTAATTTACAGTAATCACTGCTGATGAAACTTGGCTACATCATTTTGCTCCTGAGAGCAAACAGCAAATCTCCTTCAACACCAACCCCCCAAAAAGCAAAAGTGGTTGCTTCTGCTAGGAAAGTTATGGTCATCTCATTCTTTGATATTCATGGAATGTTTGTTGTACCTGCACACAGATAAGTAACTGGACAATACTACAGGGATGTCCTGAAAATATTGTAAGTCCATATCAGGTGCAAAAGATCACATTACTGTGAAGGAGGCTAATGCGCGGCCGCATATTGCCAAAGTTGTTGCTGAATATCTTGCAAAAATCAACGTGAAGTGCATCCCTCACCCTCCCTATAGTCCGGATTTAGCCCCATGCGACTTATTTCTATTCCCTAACTTGAAGAAACGCCCTCGTGGGAGGCATTATCCATCTTCAGAAGCAGTGGTGAAAACTGCGGAGGCGATTTTGAAGGATCTCTAAAAAATGGTTTCCAGCATGTCTTTGAAGACTGGCAGAAATGCTGGGACAAGTGCATCGCATTCAGGGGAGATTATTTTGAGAAGGACCATCAAAATTATGAGCCCGCCTCGATAGCGTAGATGGTAGCATGTCTGCCTCATGTTCAAGAGGTCCCGAGTTCGAATCTCGGTCAGGGTGAGTTATCAGGATAAGGTTTTTTTCGGGGTTTCCCTTATCCTTCAAGACAAATGTCGGGTAACTCTAAAGCTCCAAGGACCCTGGAATCATTTGAGCATCATTTCATTTAATTCATTCACCGTCCGATATGACTTAACGCTGGAGGACGTAAATTAAAAAAAAAAAAAAAAATCAAAATTATGAGGATGAGTAAAGATACGTTGTCAAAAGAAAATTGTGATCATTCTTTATTGAACAACCCTCGTATGAAAGATTGGCGACTCTTTAACGACTCTTCTAAATGTAGTTTAAAGGCAGTATTGCTACACAATTTTCAACTTACTACCACCATACCTCTATTTCGTGCCACAAGGATGAAGGAGACATACGATTCCATGTCCATAATTTTAGATGTCATTAGTTGTCAAAACCATGGCTAGGAAATTTGTAATGACATTAAGATAGTTGCATTGCTAACGGGGCTGCAGGGAGGTTTCACAAAATATTGCTGTTTCTGTGTCTATGGGCAATAGGTTAACTCACAAGCATTTTACACTGAAAGACTGGGGAAAAGGGAAAAATATACACCTGGAAAAAGCAGAATCAAGTATGTGCCTTAGTAGACCCAAACAAAGTGCTTCTTTCGCTACTTCACATAAAGCTCATGTTAATGAACATTTTTCTTAAAAGTCTGGACAAAAGTGGAAGGAAATTTCAGTATTTAAGAAGAAACTTTACAAAAATCAGTGAATCTAAATTAAAAGAAGGTATATTTGTCGGTCCTCAAATTACACTACTTCTTAAAGACAGAGTTTTTGAATCTAAGCTTAAACTGTTAAACTGGCAGCATGGAAATCATTTACATCAGTGATGAAAGGCTTCCTGGGCAATAACAAAGAAGAAAATTACGAAAGTTTAGTCTTAGAATTGTTAAGGAGGTACAAACAGATGGGTTGCCGAATGTCACTTAAAATCCACTTTTGGCACTCTCACCTTGACAGTTTCCCTACAAACCTAGGAGCTGTACAGATGATTGAGCGAGGTGAGCGTTTTCACCAGGACATTCCTGAAAAGGAAAGACATTACCAGGTTAGCTGGGATTCAGTCATGTTGCGAGACTCTTGTTGGTTGCTCAAACGTGAGAGTACATACCAATAGAAGAAAAAATAAACAGTGAAACACTTTTAAGATTATTCTGGTATGTGGTTTTCATCATTATCTTCGGTCCTGAGTTCTAAGTGAGACGGACGCGCATTCGGCGCCGCCTAACAAGTACACTTCCGCGCCATGCACAGAGACAAAGAGCAATATCTAATAATCTTTTCAGTGAGATTTAGCGCAAAGAGTGATATATAGGGAAGACGATAAATATATCCGGTTCGACTACGCAGTGCTAATACCTCCGCACTTCACATCACAATATTGCCAGTGACGCTAAACACAGCAACCACACCGACGACGACTTTACGGTGCCGAGCAAAGGGGCCAAGGGACAACAATAAACTTCTGTCTACCAGATCCGAGGTGTCATCATTCAACCCACAACCAGTCAGGACTCACCACTCCTGAAGTACAGATGAGAGTTCTCATGCGGGAGCTACAAGTCACCTCAAACCGATTACAATCTCCCTTTCCTTAACCTCCTCACGCCACCAATCCTTAATTGTGAGGCGTTGAGCACAAGGGAGAGCTCGGCGTGGTTCGCTACGGGTCGGACCGCCTCACAGCATATGTGGCGAACATTACTTCTGGATTTGGTTGAGTTTGATGTTCTAATAGCATCCTTTTATATGATGCATGCAAATTAATATAGCAACTTTGGGCAAAGATCGTGTTAAGCTTGCTGTACTTATTTCTGAGGTATATATTACAACTTGAGAACCACTATTTCCCTTCGTTATAGGGGTAGAATTTGAAAAAAAAAAAAAAAATAATGAAAATTTAGAGGTGTAATAATTTATTGTTGTCAATACTTACCAAGGAAAACCGTTTCCGCGCCACACAAATATTTCGGCCACGAGCCGCCACTACTTTCAACTTCTTAATTTTGCTGCTGTCATTGGTTTTGTTGAATTGTGTACTTCAATGGCGAATTCTTAGTCGGTTCAATGCTCTCCTTACATTAATGTCTTTGCCTGTAAATTATTGAATATGTTTTTGCGGCTGTGACTCTTCATACATACCAAAATGTTTTAGTGTATTGTTGATGCCCTCATGGATATTAACATAAACTCAAATACCAACTGATGCTTCAAAATTCGAATACCTAGCTTTTATATTCACGCACAAATATACCATATCGGATCACTGTTGACGTATCGTATTTCTAGTGAGACTGCTTACAGTGAAATCTCAAAATGTATCTAATTGTTATATCTATTCCCTCTCCCACATTTGAGGGAAGCTTTCTTTTCTTTAAAAGCTAACTCTCATAATCTAAACGCTCAGTTAAAGTATTTTCGGGGTACCCTGTGTGGTAAAGTATGTAGAAACAAACAAGTCAAGGCCAATTGCTATGTTTGTTAACGTTGCAGTCTCTCATTTCACTAAAGGGCCTAAACGGGTCATTGCTAGTGTTGCGGATAATAATTCTTTATGCCCAGCCTTCTATGATAAGTCGAATTAAGCAGAGACTGGGATGTGAATTAAACACAGCTGGCCGCCTGCATGGATGAAACTCAAAGAAACAAAACAATGGACTATAACCTTAAATCCGCTGCGAACCGGTTATTTTTTTTAAACGTGCTGTTGCAGGGAATTTAACATCTGCATTTCTGTTTTCACATTGGAAACTCTGAACGCTCTGTAACAGTGATAAAAATCTTGAGGAATGACGCCCATGAAGTTAGATTCTGCATTACGTAGAACATTTATTTTATCCTTCGGGGATACACAGAAATATTTCCAGCATATAAATCACACAACGAACGACGTTTCTTATTGGAATTTATATTCCCACCAAGCCTATCTTCTTACACCAAGTTATTGTGTAGCTGGCAACAAACCGGTTACCATAGAACAAGCACTCGTGCAATTTGCATCTTCCATTTTTATTAGTGCTGCGTGATTTAATTGACTAACCGAAACAATTAATCAATTGATTCTTTTTACTTTAGATAGAAGATTAAAAATTAATCGATTAATCGAGTCGATTAAAATTAATCGATTGCAATAAATGTTAATCAAAACTCTTTTAGCCAAATTTGGATAAACTTGAAAACAGAGATTGCACGTGATCCAAACTTCTTGAACAAAGTCATTACAGGGGATGAGAGTTGGTGTTACGGGTATGACCCAGAAACCAAGCAAGCGTCAAGCCAGTGGAGGACTCCCATCTCTCCCAGACCTAAAAAAGCAAGGCAAGTGAGCTAAATGTGAAGACGATGATCATTGTCGTTTTTGATGTTCGTGGAATTGTGCATCGGAAATTCGTAACCCCTGGTCAGACTGTTAACCAGCACTTTTACTTGGATGGTTTAAGGCGTCTGCGAGAAAATGTGAGGAGCAAACGCCTGGAACTTTGGCGATCAGGTGACTTGTTTCTGCATCACGACAACGCTCCAGCACACACGGCCTTATGAGTGACCCACTATATGGCATCTCAGAGGTGGTCTGTCGTTCCTCACGCTCTATATTCGCCGGACCTAGCCCCGTGCGACTTTTTCCTATTTCCACGAATGAAAAAAAAAAAAACGCTAAAAGGGGAGCGTTATGACGATGTGGAGGCTGTAAAAACAGCTTCGCAAAGGGCACTGGACAACATCAAACTTGAAGAGTTCCAAACATACTTCCAACAGTGGGAAAAGAGACTTGACAAGTGCATCGCATGTAATGGAGAGTATTTTGAAGGTGACTCAAGTAAGTTTGTAAAAAGGTTCATCCGGTTTCTTTTGGGTCCCCCTAAGTATAGTCCACCAATGCAATGACAAAGATGCACGCGACTATAATCGTTGTAGTTGGTTAAGTCTACCTGTGTCTAGAGAGTAATGGAGACAAGAGGGAGGGTAAATTCACGCCTCCAGTGCCTTCCTTCCCACCCCTGTCGTAACTCGAGTTGGCTTGCGAAACTTAAACTGACAGACGGAATACAAGAACAAATATTTCCATGCGCTGTTATATTTCAGCTCTTTATTTTTTATTTTGTTTCTTTTAGATTCACATAGTTTGGGCACCGGAATAGGTACATTTAATGGCCCGGAGTAAGCCATCAATTCAGGTTACCGCAGAACCGTGATTATAGTGCATCAGTTAAGTCAGCTTCATTCACAATTCAGTTAAAGCTACCTTTTATGGGTACTTCTATTCCATCTACCATCGTTTTTAGTGCTTTTATTTAGACACAAGGGTCTATTCAACGTACCATTCACTCACCCACTAGACACACAGTCAAGGTTTATCAGAACTACAGCGCAGCAACCTACGGGAACAAGTGCTAGGTAATAACGTGCAATCTCGACTTATGTCATTCCTTAAGTAGCATGTAGCTAAATGGAAAAACTCTCAATAATGCAAAACTTTAATACGGAAAAGTACCAAGGTTTATTTAAAAGTATTAGACATACTTTAATACCACATAATATCCGGAATATCGAGGTATCGATGGTACATGTCAAATCGCTAATTTAAATATTAAATGGACGAATTAACATAGAGGTCCCGCACTCCACATGATAATGCCAGAGGAAACAAAGTTCCACGGAAAGCCAGGTATCTGCTGAAGGGCGCTAGAAACCACCTTTATCTTCCCCGACTTCTAGATAGTTTCAAATCATCAGCTTTGCTACATTGATCCTCCTTACATACTTCTGTAAAACAATTTTAAATCACCAGTTTAGCTGGATTAATTATGCTCTTGCATTTCAGCAAGATATGCAGTTTGAAGTCAATAGGTTCAATTTGCACATTTTCTTCTATAGTTTTTATGTAATTTCAAATCACAAAATTTAGCTACATTAGTTCTATCCTTGTATTTCTGCAAGGTAGTTTTAAATCATCTGTTTGTGTCGCATGCTCCTCAAGGTAGCTTTAAATAATTGGTTTTAGGTTTGATATTACTTTCTTTTGTGTTTCTGCAAGGAAGTTTTAATTCTCCGACCTTCTATCATATTATTTCTCCTCTCATATTACTGTAAGATAATTTTTTACCACCACTTTTACGTCATATGTTATCTTCTCTTGTGGGTTTGCGAGATGGTTTAAGTCACCAGCTTTGTGTCATATTAATTCTTATCTCGTGATGGTTCAACGTAGTTTTAAATCGCCAGTTTTACCCAGTGTGCTAATCATACTTTCTGACATAAGGAGGGGGCGAACTAATGAATCAGTGTCTGTGTTACACTTATACTAATAACACCAGTAGTAGTAGTAGGATTTTAAGTGTTAAAAACAATCCACTCACACCTAAACATTTACCTATGAAGTGACGAAATATCTTTAGATCCTCCTAGACGCGACGTGTTTTGCAGAATGATGTCAAACTCTTATCGAATCTGCTGCAAGTCGTTTGGCAGGAAAGTCATTTAAACGCGGTTAATACAAAAACACAACAGGAACCAATGTTTCCATTTGCATTCGATTCCGCAGCTTAATGAGCGTATTGAGAATATTATTCATTTCATCAAATCTTTCATATTTTATGGAAGATACTGATATAATTTGTATCATTTGTATCAGTTCCCGCAAATTTTCGCCAATAAAGTATTCCTTTTTCACTTGCTTTAACGGTGAAATTCCTTAATGATTTTTACAAAAGTAGAGCTGTCACTGTTCGAAAGCTCTAATTGCACGGTTTTGGACACTTACTCGATTTTGTTATCACCAAATAAGATTAGCTTGGTTTCCTCCGATGGCCACCACATTTTATTTAAAACTTCACACTATTTCAAGATTCTTGCCGCTATGTTGTCCACTAATCCTTGAAGAAGTTGCTGCTTAAAATTTGTGAAAGGTTCTATCAGTCTTAGAATATTCGTCTTGAACAGCCTGAAAATGTATACCGGGCATGTGTTTCGTTGCAGCTAATGAACTAATACGTCCCGCGGCGTAGTGTAGTAGAGCGTGTACATTGGTTCCCTGCGTCTGGAATGCGCGCCGGGACCGATACCACCCCTGGGGAATGCGGATTTTCCCTGGTGTAGGACCGGTGCCCACTCAGCATCGTGAAGAAACTGAGGAGCTACGCTAGGTAGCGAACCCTGGTTCAGAAAGCCAACTTTGCGGCTGGGGATGCGGAGATGCAGAGCACATTTCCTCCACGTATCGGTTAGATGATCGCCCACTTCTGCCTTGCGCATGTGGGCATGAGGCCAGCAGTCGGTTTGGCAGTCTCAGGCCCACTTTAGGCTATTACGCCGTGGGTTACGTAATGCACCAAATAGCATTTACATTAGATTTTCTAGACTTCAGGTACAAGGAAAATGGTTTTACTGTTTTCAGAATATAGCAAATAGTACAGTCTCCATGACAAAATCCTAAGATCTTTTTTCTGGAGGAATACTTGACAAGTTGCTCTACTTCGTGGGGACATTGAGGGATAAACTTCTCGGTTTGTGAAATACTGGATAAGAGAACTTAGCATTACAGCTGTCACGGTTTTGCATGAGGATGCCTTGCAGCGGACATCAAATATTGTTCCTTTTTTTTTTTTTTTTAAACGACAAGTACAAGTGCCTTGACAATTTCTGTCAATTAACGTTGGTTTTTTGCACTTTCAGAAAAGTGTCAATATAGGGAGTCCATGAATGACTTGAAATGTAGTGGAACACACATTGAATCTATTACATCATGAACTGCAAGCTCCAGTTTATAATTCAAACAATGAATAATTAACATATTAGGATTATGTTTATCATGAACGTATGCTTCTTTATAGACTCCTTGAGATTTGCAGCTCCATCTGAAGCAAACCTTATCAACTGATTTAGAAACAGAATTATCCAAAAATTCTATTACTAACAAAATAGGATAAAATGCTGTTGACAAATATTTCCCCTGTTGATGAATTTAACTCTACGATATCATAAAAATAGTTGGACGATATGACACTGTAGATGCAAAGAATGTAAATAATATAATTAAACATGATTTGTTTGCTTGGTTACTGATTTCATGTACGAAAACGCTGAAAACACAAAGTGTTTTATAGGAAATTGACATATGCTTGTTAATGAACTATATTATATTTGGACACGTATGATCTGAATGAAGAAAGCTCCCTACATAGAGTCCATTCAAAGCTTGCAATTCACATAAACTTAAAAGGCAATGATGACTCATTTTGTTTCACACTTAGAGTGTAATTTGTTCCTGTACTTATCACTAACTTTATTGTGTATCTTTATGCTATTGTATGCATTGAACCCTCAAATACAAGCTAGTTGAATGTGCATTTTATTTTCTTTAAGAGCGCCGTGAGCAGTGCAGGCATATAATACAAGGGGCGTCCAGAAAGTAAGTTCTGTTTCAATTTATCTCCGCTGCAGCGCTGCGATCACAGTTCCACATATGCGCGGTAGACGCTCTGTATCAAGGAGAAGAAACGTGCGCCATTGTGAAATCGCTATCAGCCACGTACGCTTTGTTGTGCTTGTTTACAATGTCGGTGTTGATTGAAGATCCCGCCGCTTGTGAAATCCGATCTGTGATTCGTTTTCTGAATGCTAGGATTGCACCGCGCAATACAGAATAAGCGCCGAGAAATGCTGTCAAAAGGTGTTGTGCTTCTTCACGACAACGCACGACCACACACTGCAAATGCGACGAAAACATCCTACAGGGATTTGACTAGGACGTGTTTGACCACCCCCCGTACAGCTCTGACCTCGCTCCTAGCGACTTTCAGGTGTTTTTACATCTCAAATCTTTCCTTGGAGGTCAACACTTCAACAATGACGAAGAGCTGAAAGAAAATGTTTCCAACTCTCGCTATGACAAATGCCTGCACAATTTCGGCCGTTATGTGGAAAAATAGTTTAATAGTTTTAGAATTTTGTGCAATAAACAATTTTTCTGTATCTGCACAGAATTAAATTTTATTACTAAACAGAACTTACTTTCTGGACGTACCTCGTAGAACTGTTTGATGAATTCCAGGGGCAGCTTGTTTTCAATTTTTCAAATCCAAAACTAAACCCATGGCGTGACAGCCCATATAGGGCCAAGGCCTGCCAACCCAACTGCCGGCCTCACGCCCACATATGCAAGGTAGAGGTGGGCGAATATCCAACAGATACTGGGAGGAGATGTGGTCAACATCTCGGCACCCTCAGCCGCTTACTCATCATAAGCTCCTTAATTTCCCCAGGATGATGAGTGGCCACCGGTCCTATACCCGGGACTTGAAATCCGTACCCTCCAGGGGTGGATCGATCCCGGATTACATTCCGTGGCAGGGAACCAAAGCATGATGCCTTAGTCCACTACGCCACGGTGCAGGACATTTTCAAATCTAGTTTTGTCTATACATTCCCCGATTAGCGTGACACACTTACTCTACTTTCACATGTCACTTCAAGTACTGCGGGTTTTAACTTGAAGTTGAAGCCTGAGATTTGAACTGGAATACATCACTGTCATTGCTTTCTGTAATTTTACGCTTTCTTATCACAAATGTATCCATGCTGACCAACAAGAGAACACACTGTGCCAAGCAACTGAATTGAATACTGCAGGCTATAATCTTCATAATTGGAGCAGAACTGCTGGAGTTATGACCCTGGATGCCAACCCAGACAATGACACTGAGAATAGTTTATTGTTTAGCTCACTTGGTTTCATTGTACGTTTTCCAGGTCTTCTTGTATTTTCAATTATCTAATGAAGCAGATAAATTATTATTTTAGTACCATTTAATGCGACCTATAAGTATCGCACCTCTGTAGCAATGATGGCAGCGGTGTGCCTCACGTTCAAGAGGTGCGAGTTCGAATACCGTCATGATGAGTTATCTGGATACGGTTTTCTTCGGGGTTTTCATTTCTGTATGATGAACGTCGGGAAGTTAAGCTCTATGGACCCTGGGCTAATTTCAGCATCAGTTCCCACATTTCATTCATCGTCCGATATGAGTTAACGTTGGAATGCTAATTAAAAAAAAAAAACTGTAGTTACTTGGTTAACACCATATTCGAAATGTTTCAGAATAGTCGTTCCATTAAGCTTTGGCCCATTTCTAAGACATCCTTGGCCGAGATTCGAACTCGGGACATCTTGAACGTGAGGCAGACGCACTACCGTCTACCCTACCGAGGTGGGCGGGGTTCGCGGTGTTTTCATATGACATTTTTCTTAAGTGGTATGTGATGAGTGCCAAGTGAATCAATCTTGAATAAATACTATTTGCGCTAAGACAAAAAAATCAAAATTTCGCAAATAGTGAACCATACGGAAGGTAGTAATATTTCTAACACAACCGTAAAAACACCATATTTTTAGCGACTTAACTCTCTATGGCCCAATGTGACTTTCAAGTAACAACCACTTTTAACGCCCTTTTTTATCCTATGATGAAAATTTTCCATTGTGGACATTTGTAACCTGAAAGTCACAACATGGGCGCCTTGTATGTGGCTTGTTTGGTTATTTAGTTTATAATGTACTCAAAAGGTTGAAGCTAAAGCAACATTTACAGCCACTTTGCATTTTGATGTTACTAAAGGCACTTTGAACAAGTTTATTTCATATATATCTGCAATATAATTTGAAAGAAAAATATCTGGCACCACGGATAAGAATAAAATTATAGCTTAAAGCACTAAACATCGTATAGAAATGCATATCAATTATTATTTCAGAAAATTATTTATGTTACCTGAAAGTTACAGTGGACTATAATGGTCACCATAATAAGTTAGGTTATGGGAGCACACTGAAGTAGAAGGAAAACCATTTGTCCAAAATTTCATCCTAAAATTCAATATGGTTGTAATCTTTTTTGTATATAAAGCAAAATGTTGGAATCATATTTCTGATATACACCATACATTTGATAGCTACACTTCGTGAACATAATGGAGCTTACAAAGTCAATTTCGTTTTAGGTCAAATATTATGTAGCCTCATATTTTTATGGCATGAAGAATAAAAAAATATAACTGCTTTTACAATGAATGTATATGCGTCAGATGACTCCGTTCTTGTATCTGACAGTGATGAAGAAAATGAGATTAAAGCTACCAGTGCCAACACAATTATATCAGAAAGTGAGAATGAATCAGCTGATGAGCTATGTGTAAATGAAGCAGCATCTCTGCCACTTCTGTCCCAGATGCAGAAGAAAGAGAAGATGATATTTCTGAAACAAACTGTAATAATGTGATGTGGAGAACATCAAGGGACCGATTAGCTCAACCAATACTTCCATGGAAAGGGCTGTTACTTCCAGATTATGATTCTCTACAGTCACCAATATACTATTTTGAAAAATTCATTGACGAAAATTGTCTTTCTTCGATTTCTTGTCAAACAAATTTGTACAGTGTTCAAAATAATTCAGTCAACAGCATAAATGTTACTACTGAAGAGATTCAACAGTTCATACGATGTTGTTTTCATATATAGGGGAACATGGGGCATATCGGGGTAGTGAGGCATAACGGGGTATACGTGTATTCTCTCTAGTAGGTGGCACAATCAACCGGAATCTGTCAAAACTACGTCATCTCAATCACAGTTACTAGTACACGTCAGTTGGCTGCAATAACACAATCTGCTGTGTGCGAGTTGTGTGTTGGATACAGTTTGAAGCAGTTTTTACAAGATTCGCGATCACTTTCAAGGCATGTAAGTACATTATATCTACATTTAAATAAAAACAATAAATAATATAGAATATAGCATTTAATTTACTTCTAAATACATGTTTTTCGCTAAGTTATCTTTGAATATCGAACCATCGACAAGCATTAACCTAAGTTTGTGTTTACGGGGTGGTATGGGAGGGGCGTAACAGGGCACTACCCCTTTATACCCCTGGTGTAAAACTCTGTGATATTCATGTGATTGACTACTCATGTTTCATGTGATTTCGGAATAGTGCGTAATTACGTAAAGAAGTCACAGAGGCAAGAGTGGTCTTTAGGCTCAATGAAGGGGGCTGAGAGTGATGGTTCAATGGGTTACAAAAGGACAGCTAGTCAATTTCAAGTGCCCCAAACAACTCTTGAGCGCTACGTTAAGAAGAAACGAGATAATCCTGATTATGTTGTTAAAAATGTTCTCACAGGCTGCAGCCGCTAGAATTTTTTTTTTTTTTTTTTTTTTTCATGAAACCACTAATCAAGTATTATGATGATGAAATTCGCTCCTGGGTTAGAACTAATCCTTGACACTTTTTCAGGTTGCATCATTGTTTGGTGTCAGTTATAGGCGAGCCTCAACAATGAGCACGGCAGTCAATGGGTTTCGAAAAACAGGAATATGGTCTGTGAACATCAATGTGTTTGATGACGCTGATTTCCTACCGTCCAAAACGAAAGATATTGAGCTTTTTTCTGGAGTTCCTGATGATGTCAATCCTTCAACTTCTGAGATGTCCGTTGTCTCTGGTTCACCTATGGGGAGAGAAAACATTCAGATGCCAAGCTGCAGTAGTTTCCAGAGCTTCAGCGCAGAAAATATCACACCTATTACAAAGGTAGATCAGAATAACAAGAGAGTTTGGAAAAACAGGGGGAAAAGCACAGTACTGATAACATCTCCTTATAAAGAAGCGCTATTGTATGCGGAACAAGAAACAATGAATAAAAGACCTGTAAAAGCGAAACAAAACGGGAATCATCGAAAGGTAGGCCTAGATGTCCTAATCCTCCTGTATCCAAACGTCACAGAAGTCATCTGTCTGCTGGTAACAGGAAAGAAGTGGCAAAAGACGACGAAGATGATTGTCTTTACTGCCACGATTATTCAGAAGGAGGGTGGATTAGACATCCCTGCTGCCTGCAGTTGGCTCATAATTCTTGTGTAGGTGTCGAAAGTGATGATGAAGATGCTGTACATATTTGTGCATATTGTGAGAAGTGAACTAAATGTAAAAGAAATAAAAAACTGATCAAAAATTGGTCAAAGAAATAATACCCCTTACTGCCCCACCTATGGAGCAAACGTACTAATTTTGTTTTTGACGTGATAGCTACTTCCATTTGTTGCGAGTGTCTATTTAATTTATGTTTTTCAGGTAATTATGCAATAATAAACACGTTTACGTTACCAAAACACAATTTATAAATGTTCAAATGTGAAATATAGATGTACAAATATTAAGTACCCTGTCCTGCCCCATGTTCCCCTACATATGGCCCAGGTCCAGAATGCATTGTCTTTCTCTTCATAAATGTTGTAATAGCCTATACAGAACTGTAATTTTATGATTTAGTACATTTTTTGGAAATTTACAGACAAATGGACAGTATAAAGCTAGTTATTGAGTGTACCTTTTATTTTGATTCATCTGTGTACAATGCCTTAAGTAATTTCTGCCATAGCTTTTGTGGTCCATTGTAGCCTCAAAGTAACAAAATATTATTTTTAATTAAAATTACTTTTTTTTTTTAATTTAACAAATGCTTGTAAGTTTCGTAATGCAACTTTAAAAAATAATATTGGGGAAAAACATTTTTACCATCGTAGTAAACAAATTTGGGCTGTAGAAGGTTAAGCACTGCAATGACCATCATTATTGGTTGGTATGTATGTGTGTACATATATTTGTAATTACTCAGAACTGAAATGTAATCTATTGACATGATGTGCTAAAAGCCAATAAGCCAAGGTGTTTGTTAAATTCGAGAAATAACAAACACTTCATTCCCTGCATTACAGGACATAAGCTGACACATGCCCTTTTTATGTTTATGAATGAATGCTTCGTGTTTATTTACTCTTATGGGTTTAAATCGGTATTATTCAGTTGTTCTTTAGACAGTAGTGGGGCAAGAGTAAAATAGTGCAATGGCTTCTAGCGGTGAATTTAGTGGCGTGTCAAAGACGCAGGTATTACGAAGTCAGGCTTGTACTCGTATTATATTTAGGATCCACACATTTTTCAAAGAATGGAACTTGAATATAGAAATCAGTTCGATTTAAAAAATGCTCGACAGGTTCACTGGTGAAGCGTATGGTGTAAATAAATCAAGTGTGCTTCGCATTAATAATTTTGTGGAAGGCAAGAAAATCTGATCCCAGTGGCGCTCTAGTGTTTGTGTCGACTAGAAAACATATTGATCCTGCGAAGCGGGTTACAAATTTAAGTGACTTTGGCAAGGACGTCGTACGCAGAACTGTGTTCGAGTTTTATCACCAGGTGAATTACCAACTATACAGAAAATAACTGCGATACGGATGAGCCACTGGCAGTTCCATTGAATTAGAAAAACAGGCATTTTATCATGTATAATTACAAAGGTGGTTCGATAAATCTGGTAAAAAACCAAGATTTTTTTTCGTGAATATCTCACCTTATCGACATAGTCTCCATTGATGGTTATGCACTTGGTCCAGCTATTTTCCAGCATTTTCATCCCATCGGAAAAATAAGTCTGCAAAATGCAGACGTCATGGTGATGGTGACTATCACTTCTTCATTTGATGAAAATTTCTTACCACCAAACCAAATTTTCAAGTTTGCAAACTGGAAGAAGTTATTTGGGGCTAAGTCTGATGAATAAGATGGATGAGAAATCAATTCAAAGCCCGACTCGTGCACTTTCGCCATTGCGATTGCTAGTGTATTATCCTGCTGACAAATCATTTTTTTTTTTTTTTTTTTTTTGCGTTTCAATCTCGGTCTCTTTTAGTCAACTCTCAATGCAAACGATCTAGCAATGACGCAGAATAGCCTCCAGTTATGGTTCTGCCTTTTCCCAAGTAGTCTATGAGAACTATTACTTGAGAATCCCAAAAAAACAGTGACCATCACCTTACCGGCTGACAAAAAGGTCTTTGCTCTTTTGGTGCACTTTCACCAGCCTTTTTCTATTGTTTTGACTCTGGTGTGTAATGGATCCAAGTTTCATCCAAGGTCACAAATCGGCGCAAAAGGTCTTGAAGATTGCGATTAAACATCGCCAGACACTCGGTAGAAGTGTTCTTCCGGATGCGCTTTTGGTCGACTGTGAGCAATAGTGGCACCCAACGTGCACACAGCTTTTTCATGCAGGACGTTGTACACTTGCTCAACTGGGATGCCTACAGCTCAGCAATCTCACGAATTTTGATTTGGTGGTCTTGCATAACCACGTCGTGAATTTTTTCAATGGCTTCCTGTGTGGTGACCTCAATTGGGTGACCAGAGCGATTTTCATCTTAGGTGCTTCTACGACCAAGTTTAAATTTACTCATCCAAAAATAAATGGTATTCAGTGTTGGCGCAGAGTCCGCATGAACTTCATACAATTCAGTTTTGACTTGTTCAGCAGTCAGCCCTTTTCTGTTTTTTCCCCCTTTTTTCAATTGCAGCTATCACACTGACCAGTTCAGATGACTGTCGACAATGAACTGTATATGGCAGTAAATTAAAATTTTCTGTACAATCTTTTGAATAATCAAGCTTACCACCCACAAAGTTGTGACAAAGAATTTTCATCCCTTCATTGAAATTTACCAGACTTATCAAACAATCCTTGTATATGTATAAAAATATACATAATATGCGAATATGCTTGTTACAGTTTTGATTTTAACAACTGCATCATTATAAAAGATTGGAAAGTTAATTTGCCTTCCTTTACATCTCCCGCCAAGCAGACCTGAATGCTCTATGATCATGGGTGGGAGAGAGGGAAGTATGAAAAGAGTGGAGGTAAGATGGCAACGCTGAGCAAGCTAAGGCATCTGATTCACCGGAGTCCAAAACTCATCCCCAAAACATATACAGTTAAAACGTACTTCTCTGGCAGGAAAGGAGATCTTAATTGATGTTGTGTTAAAATTGTTGTGTTTCTGCAAGGAAGTTTTAAAGCAATGCACCTATGAAAAGCACCAATTTGCTAATGTTCAACTTATCAGGCTAAAAATTTATCCAAAGTATCACCGCATGGGATATACACAATATACCAAGTGTGATGCCACTGTGCTTCTTCACTTCAAAGATAAAAAATATTTCACATTAAAATTTGTAGTTTATTTTACAGTTTAAAATACCCAATGCGATGAACCAATTGCTAAGCTTTATTAAAACTGAAATTCAGTATTATAAGTCACAATACAATGTAATACGGTCACATATGTATTTGGCTAATTTCTGAATATTAAATAGAAATATATATATTTTTTATTTTAAAGTTAAACATTTAATTTTCTTACAGGTTCCTATTATACAACTCATTTTTCGCTTCATATTGACAGTAATAATCAATAAAAGAGTTTTGAAGGTTTATTGATTATGTATTTTTACATTAAAATAAATTATGGCGGAAGTAACGGCAACCTCCAATTGTATCTTCGATACAAAAGTATCTTTAGGCATTTTGACTAAATCATAGTATGCGAGCATGCATTTGCAATTTGGAATTTTCTTTAAATTCAATTGCTCAGGAATTTAATGGAAGCTTCACTACTGTCTCAAGAAAGTACTGGGAATTGATCATTAGATTAGATTAGATCTTTTTACTGTGCACATTCCAAAATTTTAGAATTTACAACTTTTTATTACATTCATTTGTCTTTACCTTGTTGCTACCTTGGCTTACACGACACCCTTCTTCTGCTCTGCCAGGTTGCTCTTAACCTTCATACCTCCTTGTTACTTAATTATTCTCATTCTTTCTCCTCATCTCCCTTTCTAATATTATTTACATTTCTGGCCCATTTTTGTTTTACTTTTTGCAAGAACTCACCAATACTTCTTACCTTCTTTTCTTCCCTGCCCGTTAACACTTTTATAGCTACTATCCTCTTATCTACTTTCTCCCATTTTTCCTCCCAAACCTTTTTTCTCCTCATTGCAACCTCCTCGCATTCTGTTACATAGTGTTCTATGCTTTCTTTTTCCCCACACAATTCACAAATTCCCTTTTCCCTACCTCATATTCCTCTTAGAAATAATATTCCTGTTCTCATCCAAGCTAACCCTTCTCTCTCTTGCCTATTGCAGTAATCTACATATGCTTCTCGTCCTCAATTTCTTTTTATTTACTTGTAAAATTGTAATGATTTTATATTTTCTAGACTTCCCCATACTTCCTGTCTTTCTATATCATAACAATCTCGTATAAGAGGGGATTCGAAATTATTGCTGTCGCTAAGTTGGTGAATCTCTCCTCCATACCCACGCGGAGTTTGATTGTCATCTGTCATCTAGTTTGTGTGTGTGTGTGTGTGTGTGTGTGTGTGTGTGTGTGTGTGTGTGTGTGTGTAGTGTAGTGTTTAACGCCCGCTTCTACTACATACGACACCGCAGGCGGTGGCACTGATGGCACATGAGATGAAGATGGAGCACCGGTGGAATGAGATGGTGGGGGAAACCGGAGATCCCGGAGAAAACCCGCCCCAGCGCCGTGTTGTCCACCACCAATATCACTTTGCGGTCGCCTGGGATCGAACCCGGGCCGCCTTGGTGAGAGCCAAGCGGTCTAACCATTGAGCCACGGCGTGGCCGTCATCTAGTTTGTTCACATGGCGATATTTTATTAGTGGATCTCAAAGTTGTGTTGCGATTTTACAATGAATTCTCTTTTATGTCTACCATCGACTGAAAACGGGTGCTTCGAAGTGGTAACTTGAGTTTTGGAAAGAGAAAGAAGTCGACTGGAGCCAGATCAGGTGAATGCGCTGGTTGTTCGATGATATTTGTTGAGTTTTTGGAAAAAAAATCGTTCACAATGATAGCCTAATGACCTGGGGCATCATCGTGGTACAGAATCCATGAGCTGTCTTTCCACAAATCTGGTCGTTTTCGCCGTATTTGTTCTCACAATCGCTGCATTACCTTCAGATAATGGTCTTTATTTACCGTCTGACATTCTGGAGAGAATTTACAGTGAGTGACACCCCGATAATCGAAAAAAAAGGAAACTGCCAACATGACTTTAGTTTTGATTGAGTTTCACATGCCCTTTTGGGTTTCGGTTCAGTTGGAAGGCGCCACTTGGAAGCTCGTTGACTTGTTTACGTGTCAAACTCGTAAACTCACGTCTCATCACCAGTTACAATGCATTTCATGAATGTAGGGTCGGAGTTGGCTCGTTCTAGCGGTCCTTACGCGACTGAGTTTTTGCAGAAGGTTCAAGTCTTTCGGGACTAATCGAGTGGCAACACGTGTCTGCCAATCATTTAAAATGGTCCGAATCGCTTCATGACAAACTGAAAGTTCAGCGGCAAACTCTCTCAGACCTAAATGACGATTTTCAGACACAATTTCCTTCACTTCACTTCACTTGAAACAGTTGATGTCCGACCAGATTGAGCAAATCTTCCACCACACCTCGACCATTTTTTAATTCACTGTACCACTCATACGCACGTGTTTTTGATAAACTCGAATCACCGTAAGCCCTTTGTAACATTCCCAGCGATTCGGCACAAGAAATACCATTCGCAATGCAAAATTTGAGACAGTTTCTTTGTTCAATATGTTTATTCATTGTAAAATCGCAACACATCTTTGAGATACACTAACAAAATGGTGACCTATAAACAAACTAGATGACAAATGACAAATGACAATCAAACTCCGTATGGCTATAGAGGAAAGAGGAATGAACTCAGCGACAACAATAATTAGGTTGAAAGAATGACCTTAAGCAGTGCCTTTCGGCTGCAAAGAACTCTGGTATTTAAAGCCGGTGACGTATTAGGTCACATGGAAACTCTCCGGGAAATCAAGGAGGAAAATACCATAACGTTAGGGGATTGGATGTTACCCCAACGTAATTTGGATCTCTCCTTCACCGTTAGGATTCCTGAACGGTTGAACTGGAGAGAGCCCATATATGAGAATAAGTCATCTGTATGGTATACGGATGGCTCAAAAATGGACGGGAAAACTGGAGTTGGGGTTCATAGGCCATATTTTAGCCTTTCTAAAGCTCTGGGTACCAGCCCCTCCATCTTCCAAGCGGAAGTTCATGCCATAGAAATCAGTGCTCATAAGAATGTCAGAAGAGGCATTCGTGGTGCTAATGTCTATATTTTATCAGACAGTCAAGCTGCGTTAAAGGCCCTTGGTGCTTACACCATTGAGTCAAAGCTTGTAAATGACTGTGTGAGGATTTTAAATCAGGGAAACCTTATTGTGTTTTGCCAGGACATGAAGGAATCGAAGGCAATGAAATTGTTGATCTCCTTGCCAAAGAAGGTGCTAATACCCCTTTTATTGGCCCTCAACCTTTCTGTGGTGTACCAAGTGGTTATAAAGGCCTGGGAAATCATGAAAGTCAATCGCTATTGGGAAAAAGTTCCAAAGCAGGATCATGCAAAGGAGTTCATTGAACGCTCTGCAAAGAGATCCAAGAGGATCCTCGCCCTCAACAAGCAGGAGTTAAGGCTAATAATTGGCCTTCTAACTGGACACTGCCCTCTATGGGATCATCTCTATAAGATGGGTAAGATTGAGACGAATATTTGTAGATTCTACAAAGAAGAAAAAGAAACGGCAAGACACATTCTTTGTAAGTGTGAAGCCATTGCCAGGAAAAGATTAAGGCATCTGGAGTCGGGTTTTTCAACTCCAGGACAGATTGCCTTACTAGCACCCCAAAAACTAATAGGCTTTTTTAATAGCCTCAATATAAGTTGGGACTTGTAGAGTAGGGTAATGCACAATAGATCTATTAGGTCGCAGTGCTGAGAAGTCGCAAGGGCTATCACTACTCCTTTTCAATCATCATCATCAATCAAAATGAGGAGGGTCGAAACAGTCAGTAGTGCATGTTGTTTTATAGCTATGGGCATGGTGCAATGTAAGAAAAGTATTCTTTCTGTAAGCAATGGGAATTTGATTATTTTTATACACAACAGAATGAAAAGACGATGTATTTGTTATGCTGTATACCTACTCTCTTATTACACATTTTAATACCAGATATTACTTCAATACGAAGTATACCGACAAGTATGGAAAAGGTATTATACTCTCAGGCATTGTTACTTATATGTTATAATTAGGGGTGCTGATTTTTCGAAAATGCGATATAGCGCGATAAAGTGCGAAATTGACTCAAAATACGATATAAATTAAAATCGAAGAATTTTTCCAAGTAATTATTTTTCCCCAATGCTTTTCTTTTTCTGGAAACGTTAACTGAAGAGTCTGTGGAACCTTTACGCTTAGAAAGTTATAAAGTAAGTGACCACTCTTCTCCAATGTGGAAAGGAACCCTTCCCGTTAAATTAGTCTATTGTTCTACCATTGTCCATATGAGGTATGTTTGGTACTGAAGCGAGTTCAGTTGTTTTACAAAAAGAGACCCCTCTTACGACGCCTAATGACTATCATAAATCTATCTTAACAACCCAGTTAACGAAAAATTTCAATCCTTGTCTCTGAAGACCAATAGCAATCGTCAATTTAAGGAAGTGATGAGCACATGCTAATTGCAGTTCTCAGTTGCCAAAGTTCCGATTGTCATTGTTCTGTTCGGTTTTACGCACAACTTTCATTCATTCTATGCGTAGGTCACGTCAATAAGTGCGAGGCTAATTTATGTGCATTTTATTTTTATTGTGCATTTTTTGTGTGTTATGCAGTATGCTTTAGTCTGTATCAACTTCTATATTTCTGTGTATTGCTTTAATCTATATTTATGTAACTGACAATTTATACACGTTTAACTCAGTCATTAATAACACTCCATAAATGTGTTTCAGATATCATACAAATAATGCTAATATTTATCATTTAAACAAATTAACGCACATTAAACTTTTTAAAGTACTATACAATGCTAAATTGAAAATGTATAAATGCTATAAAATGCTAAATGTAAAAATAAAAATTCTACATTTTTTATTTCAAAATGCTTAATTTCACTACCCCTAATTATAATGAATTGCGAAGTTAATTTAGCCGTTAAAGTTTAGCTGTAATAAATAATTGCTTACTAATAGAAGTAACAAGCAGCGTAATGTAACTGTGTACAACTTAGTATAAATATCAGTCGAACTTGGTGGCTCAGTTAAGTGTTCCATTCCGAAGCTCGATGAAATGTTAAATGAGTTTAAAATTAACACTTGCTGAATTACCATAACAGTAACTCAGTCACAATGTCATTAATAGGGTTCGGAATTTGTATGCAAAATGCATGTTACTTTTATATACTTATTTTTTGTAATTTACGTCCTCCAACATTGAGTCATATCGGACGATGAATGAAATTGGTGAAATGATGCTCAAATGAGTCGGGAGTCCATGGAGCTTAGAGTTATCCGACATTCGTCTTTCAGGATAAGGAAAAAAACCGGAAAAAACCTTATCCAGGTAACTCACCCTGACCGAGATTCAAACTCGGGACCTCTTGAACGTGAGGCAGACACACTATCATCTACGCTACCGAGGCCGGGGAAGTCGCTGAAATGATGCTCAAATGAGTCCGGAGTCCATGGAGCTTAGAGTTACCCGACATTCGTCTTTCAGGATGAGGAGAAACTCCGGAAAAACCTTATCCAGGTAACTCACCCTGACCGAGATTCAAACTCGGTACATCTTGAACGTGAGGCAGACACACTACCATATACGCTACTGAGTTTTAAATGAAAAGTGCGTATTTTACTCTTGGATGTGGCATTAAATTACTAATAAATTTTATGATAACAACTAACCAAAAGATAATATTGAAAACATACGCATTTATTTATAAATGGTTGTATACTCCAAAACACTCGGAACGCCTGGAGCAAACAGAACGCAGTAAACTTTGATGACATGACTTGCGACCAACACTGGGTAATCAGCGTGTTTATTTACATCCGTATAACGTTTAGGAAGATACCTCGAGTGGAAGCGCTGTTATCTGTTTACACCGCACAGCTGGCTATCAGAGAGAAGGGGACGTAAACACAATGTCACAAAAATATACACATTGCTGAAGACACAAAATGTGCTGCGCTAAGGAGCAAAACAAAATTAACTTATTTAATTCTGAAGCGCAGATTCCCAATTCCTGCATATCTGTTTCACTTCCCTCTGTGGCAAGGTCGTCTAAAGGATGGATATCAGCTGCTATGTCTGTACAGCTGCCGTTGTTACCTCCAGAATCCATAAAGCCAACGCTTCATCACCAAACCCACATTGATTACTATTCTTTCCATAAAGGCGTTTTGATGTCAGTATTCTTATTCTATGGACACAATTTTGCTGCACGCATTTTTCGGATCTTCTTCAGAGTTATCCTTTAAATATTGTCTGGTTAGCCCTTTAAGTGCGTTTTAAGTAACTCCTCTTGAACACACGCTTTTATGCCGTTTTTTTGCTTCATGATTTTCCATATCAGTTCAATGGGATTTAAATCGCAGTGATAAGGTGGCTGTCTATATCCTGGCGTTCCACTAGAATGTGTCTTTTGAATATTCCATTTCCTTTAACATTCGTCAGCAGTATTTGTCACGGCCAGTATTTATCAGTATTGGTCAGGACATTACACCAGCCGGTCTGAAAACATGATCCAGCGAGTGGAGAACATTGTTTTGGAGGATTGGCGATTGAGCATTCTCAGATATTCATGCAGGATTGTGTGCACAGATCCCACGGAAATGCCAGTTTTGGAGGCGATGTCTACAACTGTCTTGGTTTGTTGTCACACGATGTTCTGCCTTCACTGAACTATCGCACACAGGAACGCAGATTAGACACGTCCATGGTAGCATCACCACTTGCGTCACTCAACTGGCGATGAATTTCAATAGGTGTCAACCACGAAATTGGAGAAAACGAATGATTACACGCTGTTCTTGCAATGAAAACGACGTCATTTTAAGTATCAAAAACATCGCTGCCACTAGAGTTCTCTGCACTGTACAGTGCTTTAATCTCTGTCATGCATTCACTAAGAGTCCGCGTGTATTTTTAAAAAGAACAAAAATTTCTATCTGGTCCCAGACCTGAAAAAGGAGGTGTTATACTTGAACGTACCTCGTACATGAAATACTAGCTTTTCTAAAATTCTTTAACTTTGTTTTGGCTTCTCTTTTTCCTAATTCCGTAGCCATTCTAGCCACATGCGTCACACCAGAGTTAACAACTAGATTAAGAAATTAACACGCAGCGTATAGCCAGCCACCATAACACGTTAGTTCCTGCCATCGCCGCACATAAACAAAGCTCAAGCTATTTGCCCCATATACAAGGGCTGTTCAATAAAGAATGATCATAATTTTTTAACGGTCATAATTTTTCGCACTAAAATTCAATCTTATTATATTCTGTTAGCGTAATGTGCAACGAACACGCTGTAGTAGTTTCATTGTTGGTACTCCTGGTTCCCGCCTGTGAGAACCAGGTAAGTTCAGACATGTTCAGTATCGCCTACCGCTGCAATAGAGGTTAGATGTTAGGGGAAGATCCGGAGTTTCTTTCAAACGTAATCACTGCTGATGAAACTTGGCTACATCATTTTGATCCTGAGAGCAAACAGCAAAGCTCAGTGTGGAAATCTCCTTCATTACCAATCCACAAAAAAGAGTAAAAGTGGTTGCATCTGCTGGGAAAGTTATGGTCATCTCATTCTTTGATATTCATGGAACGGTTTATCAGCATGTTGTACCTGCACACACATCAGTAACTGGACAATACTACAGGGATGTCCTGAAAACATTGCTAGTCCATATCAGGCGCAAAAGACCACATTTCCATGAAGTAGGTTGGATGCTGCACCATGATAATGCACGGCTGAATATTGCCAATGTTGTTACTGAATATCTTGCAAAAATCAACGTGAAGTGCATCCTTCACCCTCCCTATAGTCTGGATTTAGCCCCATGTGACTTTTTTCTATTCCCTAACTTGAAGAAATGCCTTCGTGGGAGACATTATCCATCATCAAAAGCAGTGGTGAAGACTGCGGAGGCGATTTTGAGGCATCTCTCAAGAAATGGTTTTCAGCATGTCTTTGAAATCTTGCAGAAACACTGGGACAAGTGCATCGCATTCAGGGGACACTATTTTGAGAAGGACCATCAAAATTATGAGGATGAGTAAAGGTACGTTGTCAAAAAAAGGTAGTGATCATTCTTTATTGAGCAGCCCTCGTAATATATTCACTCATAAACGCCTCTCCATCTGCTGCGTTGCGTAAATATGTGAATGGATTTGAAAGTAATATTTTTAGCGAACATGGTCAGATATTGTATTTATTACTAGGGCCCGGTTGCATAAAAGATAATCTAAGTTCAAGCATATGAAAATGATCTTCAATCAAGCTGAACTTAGAATTTTGGTTGTATAAACATTGATCTAAGTTCATGGCCTCTTGATCTAACATCAAACCTAACTGGTGAATTTTCTGCAGTTTAACTTGATTGAACTTAGATCAGCAGAACTGCAGAATTTACAAACTATTTTCTGAGAAGAAATAAGTAGTGCAGCTTTAAATAAACATTAAACAAAGCATTTTTTAGTTACTTGTATAAATAATTATCCTCTTTATTTCAAAAATGTATGTTAAATATGCATTGTTTGTGTTCAAAATCTATACATTTTTATTATTTTCAGAATTCAGATTACTCTGATATCTCTGAAGGTTAAAATTTTCAATTTGAAAGGTCTCCTCTTGTTTTCGAACATAGAAGAAATCCCATCTCAGAACTAAATGACAGAAAATTCAAAATGAGATTTCGAGTATCAAAGAATGTGGTTGAAGAATTGGAGCATAGACTACATGCACAGTTAAGAACACAAACCCTGAGGAATTATGTACTCAATCCAATATTTATGATCCTGCTCACATTACGGTTCTATGCAAGTGAAAGCTTGCAAATGGTGATTGGGGATATATTTAATATAAATAAAGGGATTGTGTTTAGAACAATAAACAAAGTTACAAGGGAGATTGCAGCTTTAAGATGTCATTTCATCAGGATGCCTATGGAAAAGCGTGAAATAAGAAGGGTTATGCGAGATTTAAAATTAGCGGAACGCATCTTCACTTTTGCTTGAACTTCCATTTTTTATATACAAATGTAAAAATTTGTGACTTAAAACTTCACTTATCTCCCATTTTTCTTTATATTTTCCAACTCACAGTATTGTAAACAGACGAAAATGAAAAAGATGTACATTGGGCATATAATGGAGATAAAGTAAGCGAAATGATTAACTTTTTATAAATACTGTTTCAATATGGAGTACATTCTTATACTGTTTATTTAAAATAACATTATTTCTAGGACAAATAACCATAAACCTAAAGATTTATTTAGTTTTTGTTATGTCTAGACTGGCTACTCTGTGCACTTGAATTAAACAGAGTGGAATAGTTCCGATAATTCTCGAATTCTTTCGATACAACACGAAAGTTGCAACATGTTTGGCAATATTGCCGCATTTGTTTTTGTGATCTCGGATCAGTACTGAACGGCGTTCATCTGATCTAAGATCAGCATTTTACAACCCACGCGGGTTCGTAAACTTAGTTCAAGTTTGAACTTCGATTACACTGGTCGACAAAATTTAACTTGTTTTTCTTTCACAAGAATTAAAATAACCGATTCTAAAAGTATTTTTCATGCTGAATTCAAATATAAATACAGTTTTTCCCCATCGGGCAGGAGGTTTGTGTGATATTCATTTGAATTTTTTATAATATTCCAAAAAATCCGTAACTAGCTATCTAACTTAAAATTATAACTACTGATTCTGACTTACCTAGAAAGTGGTAGATAGTGATTTTCGGGTATATTTTGCATCTGGAAAGTCTCTCATTTTAGTCCAACAGTAGTCAGCCAGCATATTGGAACTCCACTTGCCTTGGTACCTCTTCTCTATTGTAGAAATTTCCTGATGAAAACGCTCACCGTGTTTATCGCTGACAGCTCCAAGGTTTTTGGGGAAGAAGTCCAAGTGAGAGTCCAAGTAGTGAATTTTTAAAGACATGTTGCATCCCATAGCTTTATAAGAATGCAGAAGATCAGCCCCTATGTCACGATAGTTTTCTGCTTTATGGTTTCCAAGAAAATTGCAACACAAACTTTTGAAAGACTGCCAGGCTGCTTTCTCCAGTGGATTTAACAGTCCCTCGAAATGTTCATCAGCCATTAATGATCGGATTTGTGGTCCTATAAAAACTCCTTCTTTCAATTTACCATCACTGACTTTGGAGAATTTCGATTTCAAGTACAAGAATCCATCAGAAAGTTTATCCATAGCTTTGACGAAATTTTTCATAACCCCTAACTTAATATGCAATGGAGATAAAAATATTTTTTCAGGCTTCACTAAAGGGATACATGCCACATTTTTCTGGCCAGGGATAAGAGATTCACGTTTTGGCCATGACTTTCTAACGTAGTGAGACTTCTTATCTCTGCTGTCCCACTCGCACAAAAGCAGCAAAATTTGGTGAACCCAAGTTGCAAACCAAGCAATGAAGCAATGACCTTTAAATCACCACAGATATTCCATTCATATTTTCCATATTGTATTTTCTCTAAAACTAGTTTCATATTTTCATATGTCTCTTTCATATCAGCGGCATGCACTACCGGTATTGATGGAAGTTTATTGCCAATATGTAGCAGCACAGCCTTCAAACTTACTTTAGAGGAGTCTATGAACAATCGCCACTCATCTGGCCGGTGTTGAAGTCCAAGAGTTTCCATAACTGAACAAATATAATTACAAAACACAATACCATTTTCTTCAGAGAAGTATAGTTTGAAAACACTATGGCGGCTACGATATCTACTAATTCTTACATCTTTTTGGAGTATATTCCACCCTTTGAGTCTGGAAGCTAAAATTTCCGCTTGCTGTTTAGACAGATTTAAATCGCGAATCAGGTCACTAAGGTCTTGCTGATTGGGAAATCATGGTTATGATGAACAGCTACTGGCTTCATATGTAAGATCATTTTTATTTTCATCTGAATCATTTGGAGTTTCAGTCAGGTCAGAACCAGAGTTATCACCTAAGGTCGTATCTGCATATACTGGTACGGGGAACTCTTCACTGTGTAAAACAGGTCTCATTGCAGATTGCAAATTCGGATACTTAACTGTATATTTTGTTTTAGATGCGATTCCTTTAATATTTGTCAAACAAAAATAATAGTAAGTTAAATGATCCTTCGGTTCCCTCCAAATCATGGGAATTGCAAATGGCATATGATGTGTACCATTTTTCCACCCAGTCAGCAGTCTAACATGAAACATAGCATGTATTTGGGGCCCAGCTCTTATCAAAATCACCAACTTGACAGCCAAAGTAAAGTTTATAACACTTCTTTACAAGTGGGGTCAAATTTCGCCTCTGAGACTTGAAGGTCAGCTCACCACAAATATAGCAGAAAATCTGCATGATTTACACAATCTCTTGGCATGATGAAAAAATAAAGCACAGAAATACAACATGCACAACATACACAATACACTTCTAAACAGAAAGGAAGGAAATATTTCACTACTCAACAATCTCACAGTCAGCTCAATACTGACACATCACAATGCCAAACAGGTCTGAACATGTCTAAACAACAGCAATGAACAACAATGAACCTGCACAGTCATGTTCTATTGCGCTTCAGCTTGACATTGCTAATAATTTCAATAATACAGCTTGAGTAAAATAGCTACATATGAGGTAACGGTTCCTATGACGGGTCAAAGAAAACGCTAAAATCATATTTTTAAAAGTAGCTTTTACAGAAAAACTACGCCTGATGGGAAAATTATGACTACATATCTTAATTCAGGATGGAAAATGCCACTAGATTCACTATTCAGATCTCTTGTGAATAAAACCTTGTCGACCAGTGTTATAAATGAACTGCAGTTAGCGATTTTTATGCAACCGGGCCTAGGTGTTTGAAGTTGTGCAGCACATAAATATAGACCGGGTTAAGAAGAAATCAGGAATTAATGTCAAGCCAAGTAGGTGTATAAACAAATTCGAGTGGAAATTTTTCTAAAAACTGTATTTAGCTTTAATGAGTGTCAACATTCAATTATGGAAACTTAAATAACGTGCAGCTTCAGCGTTTCTTAGAGAAGTACACAAACAAAAGGGTTCCGGGTGAATCTACATTACGCATAAATTAAGTCCCATGGTGTTTCCAGGATGTAATTACTAAAATTCGGGATACACTGGAACACGAAAAAAAATCATGATTTCAATAGAAACGCCGAACAGTTGCTAGTGCTACGGTGGGTTCAATGAAAGCGGGTAGCAAATCATTCCTCTTGGACATTCAAGTACTTGACAGGATAAATCACAGCGCGGCTGCAACATTTTTCAATGAGTACTTAGCTTACATGTGGCCAGCTGGAGTAGAGTATGAAAATATATTTTTATTGGTCACTGACCTAGCTCCATATATGGTAAAGCCAGGAACTAGATCGAAAGTTCTTTACCCCAAATTAATTAATCTAACTTGCCTTGCCCACGGTTAACATTCTGTCGCTGGAACTATTAGAGTCTGATATAAATAAGTGGACTTTCTTGTCTCCAGTGTTAAAAAGGTGTTTGTGAAGGCGCCGCTAAGAGTTCAAACAGTTCGTGAACTACTTCCAGATCTGCCCTTATTCCCCGAGCCAAACGTGAGAACAGTAATAAATTCGTTAAATTTGGAAGATGGAGCTAGCACTGCAATAGCTCAGGTACGTTTTTCTAAGAACTGCATTGAAGAAACGATAGTGTATTCATAGTCAATGCTGAAATTACATGAAATTTTAAATCAGTTGGAGGCCCGAAATAATTCTTTAGATTATTAGATAGATGAAATTTCAAAACAATCGGTTGCATAAATTCGCCGTGTTACTAAAATTGCATTTGATGAGCTAAGTCAGGTATAAAATAAAATTCCTGGTTACAAAATAATCTATCAAGTCAGCAAAATATTGTCTGGTTATAGTGAATAAACATATAATAAATTATATATATATATAAAGTACTTACAGCATAGTAAGTCGCCATTAAGGTAGTTGTCTCATGTGTTTATGAGAACTCCTAGTGGTTTGCCGGGAAAATCACGAGACAGGTGGAGAATTTAATGTCATGTCGGCACGTTGGCCATAGTAGCTCAAGGGTTAGAACGGCTGGACGGCAACCAGTAGATCCGTGGTTCAAATCCCGGCTATGGCATTGAATTTTTCAGTCTGGCTCTACCGTTTCATAGTGCGTCCTACACACGGCTAGTGTGAAAGAACAATTAATTTCCATTAATTATACCTAATAGTGATCCGAACTATAAAGCCCGGGCCTTAAAGTACTTACAGCATAGTAAGTCGCCATTAAGGTAGTTGTCTCATGTGTTTATGAGAACTCCTAGTGGTTTACAAGCACGAGTCAGTTGGAGAATTTAATGTCATGTCGGTACCTTGGGCATAGTAGCTTTAGGGTTAGAACGGCTGGACGGCAACCAGCACATCGTGGTTCAAATCCCGGCTATGGCATTGAATTTTTCAGTCTGGCTCTACCGTTTCATAGTGCGTCCTACACACGGCTAGTGTGAAAGAACAATTAATTTCCATTAATTGTACCTAATAGTGATCCGAACTATAAAGCCCGGTCAGTCGCCATTAAGGTAGTTGTCTCATGTGTTTATGAGAACTCCTAGTGGTTTACCGGAAAAAACACGAGTCAGGTGGAGAATTTAATGTCATGTCGGTACGTTGGCCATAGTAGCTCAAAGGTTAGAAAGGCTGGACGGCAACCAGAAGATCCGTGGTTCAAATCCCGGCTATGTCATTGAATTTTTCAGTCTGGCTGTACTGTTTATAGTGAAACAGCTGCAAAAAAGAGGAATTCACTGAAAAAGAGTTGTGTTTTTCATATGCAACTGTGACATCATGCGACGTGTAAAACCTTTACTGACAGACACAGGAGATTCATACAAGAAAACCTCAGGGTAACTTCCCTTATCTACTGCATTGACCATGGAAAAGGTAAGATTAACCCCACCCAAATAGGGCTTCTTTGATTTTTTTTCATTTTATTTTGCATATTATGGTCCGTATTTAAAGACTTTTCATGCATATTTGTGTGTTTATATAACACAAAAAGATTAATTTTATTATATTTATCTGACTAAATGTTGCCAATTATATTTTGTGTACTACAGTAACGCATTTGTATATTAACGTTTCAATCGCTATGCAACTGGCGCAAGCTATGCCTATGGGAAGTAAGCAACCGTACAATTTGCACGTGCACAGAAAGTACAGTGGAGTGGTGATTATGTTATCCATCCACTTGGAATTCCCAACCCCTGGTCAAGCACCATGCCTCCTTGTAGACGCACGTTTAATTGGTCACTTGACCAGTTTAAATAACCATAAAGTGAAAATCAATGTTAAATATTATAGTTTAAACATTGAGCTGTCTAAACAAAGTGACCTTTTCGCACTTTGAGTCAATTTTCACAGGTGAATTTCCTAAAATCACCAACATCTTGTCACATTATTTCCCCTTTCGTATTCCTACAAGGTTGTTTGAAACCGCCGTCTTTATGCTACACTTCATCTGCTCTTTTGTTTTGGCCAGGTAATTAATATAGGTAAATATTTGCAATAAATAGTAGCTGTATAATGAAATCAGTGTCTAATGTCATTAACTGATCAGTGTAAAATTTTATCGAAGAATGAGATCATTAGAGACGCAATTCTTGGTCAGTTAAAGACAATTAGGCCAGTTTAGATGGGTAATTAGGGCTACGTTGAAATGCGCTCCAACAAAATGTCATTCGCTCGGTGTGTTCAGCTATGAGTAGGTACCATTCTGAAAAGTAGAATGCTAATTATTCATAGGACTGAGCAAAGGCACAGAGTGAAATTATGTTTCAAATAGGAATAAGCAGTTTTAAGATTTGGCTACATTATGTACTGACTGCCCAGGATAAGAAGGCAAGCTCATATAACCTTGCCCCGCTGACATGCATCACTCCGCGTGCAACTACCCTCCCCCTCACCCTAATTGACTAATGCTTTCGCGCCATAGGCCATAGGCGGTGCCTTCCCGTCACATTTAAACCTGCAGTAAACGTCATAATAATTACCAGGAAGATAGATAAAATCATACAAATAAGAATATGAAGACATGCAAAAATACAATTTTATAATGAAACTGAGCAAGTTGAAACTGAATGAATGAGCAATGAAACTAAAACAAGTTTAAAATGAAAGGCCTTCGGCCTTTACCATTGGAATTTTTTAAACCAGTACACATACCTTGCAAAAATACTTGTCTTTACTCTTAAAAGTCGTGTCACGCCATACTTGTCGTGTGTCCTTCATTCACCCAAGTCTCGTCAAGGTAGTATATTTTGCGATTTGTATCTCTATACAGTCTGATTGTCCTTAAATAACGTCTTCGCCACACAGCAATATCGCCCCTGGACTGGTAAATTTTCCGGTTCTCTCAATTTCATAATTACCACTCTGGAACTCTGTTTAGGTTACAACTTAAACTTGCAAGGCCAGCGCTTAATTAGCTAGGCTACAGAGATTAAGATTATATATATGAAAAAATTGTGATTTTCTTATGCTTACGTTTTCCTACATGTATCTCAAGTAATCATGAAATCGATTGCTTGGAGACTTCCGGTGTTGTTTCCAACATTCAAAATGAAACTGCAGATCAATAAATCTTAGTGGTTTGTGTAAAATTTTACAGAAAAATCTTTATAAAAGTAGGTACGAGAATTCTTTTCACGATATTGCTGTAATTCTGTTTGAATGATCGGGAAACGCTTACTAAAAAGCTGTGCTTTATTATTTGTTCTTAGTCGACAATGGGCTATTTAAGGTTTTCATTACAAAATGTAGGATTCTGTAGCTTTTAATTATTTTTGTTCTGTGCTTTGTATCTTTCTGACACGTCATGACATCATTTAAAGTGATATTAAGAATGCTGTGATGAACTTTTGAATTTCTCATCTTTTCAACAATCGTTTCTATTAAGGAGACAGATTGTGCAAATTGGTCCAAAACTTATAACAATCCTAAATTTAGCTTTTTGTCTTAAATTTAATATAGACATACTTCAATAATATAAACATTTTTTTTCTAACGGCATTACAGAAAACGTCATATTAGTATTTAAATAACCCTACACCTGTATCGCAGCTGCTATAACGTAATTTTCACCTCAGATTTCTCAGATCCCATATTTTCTACATTTTCCTAACTTCAAAATTTTCCACAGGATGCAGTTTTCTATTAATCTGTATGAAATTCTAAACATGCCTGTATGGGCAACTGCATATTAAGTGTATCAATTTACATTTGTTGTTTTTGATATTTGTATTGAAGAGGATTATAATGCTTACTACTTACTGAAGATGCTTAGGAAATAAAAAAATTGTTAAATAGGTATGGTTACTTTTTGCCTTCGTTGTTATGGCGAAGACAAATATTTCACATACGTACTGTCATTATTAGGTTAAAATTAGAAACTTATACCCTTATACCCCAAGCATTAATTTTTAAAATTACAATATGTGGGACATTTTGAAAATCGCCTGTAATTTAGACACGAACTGTTAATTCCTCAGAAACTAATGTAACTAGAAAGCTGAAATATGGTATTATTCCATTCTTGATCGATTACAAAAATAAATGGTATAAATTTGAAACAAATCTAACAAAAGCTTTAGATATCTAATTTTTCAACCTTAAGCACGCCCCCCCCGCCCAAAACCCATGTTTTTGTTTTTCGACATAGTTAATTACTTCACACCTTTCTGCACATTATGGTTCTCACTTAGTGAAGTGGATTTATATGTATTTTAATAATACGACAATATCTGTTATTTTAACTTGCTATGGAGCCATTTATGAAATTTGGAGTAATTGTAGAACTGTTTCGTCTAGGGTACCGCAAAATAGTATGTGTTTAGCGAATTTGTTGCAGCATATGTTGTGATGATTGTCATTTTGTTATCTGCATGGTCGTTATTAATTTAAGTTCTTTGTTCAATGATTTGATATTTGCACATCGGAAATATAAAGCTGCTTTAATCAGAAGCTCTTTTTACAAAACTTCAGCGCCATTTTCTCAGAATCTACTGAGATGAAAACATGAAAATTTTACAGATTGTCAGTAAAGTTGTGGATCTACGAAAACAACTGTTTTGCTTTATGAGAAGAACGTTAAGGCTGATTTTATATTAAAAATCAAGAGAAAAATAGTAAGATGAAATCATTTTGAACTGTAAACAACAGCATAATAATTTGTGTCATTAGCTGTAGTGCATTTTAAGGGCTTTTCGAAAAAATTGTGTATTTTTAAGTCTTTACTGAGCAAACCTTTAGTGCATATTTAAGTGCCTATTTTACCCATTTTTAGTGCCTTTTTGCCCGCCTATTTCACACATTTTAGTGCCTATAAATCCGCTCCGGATCTCAGGGACGAGAAGAATATGTAGATTACTGCAATACGCAGGAGAGAGAAGGGTTAGCATGGATGAGAACAGGAACAATATTTCTAAGAGGGATAAGAGGTAGGGAAAAGGGAATTTGTGTATTGTGTGGGGGAAAAGAAAGCACAGAACACAATGTAACAGAATGCGAGGAGGTTGCAATATGATGATAAAAGGTTTGGGAGGAAAAATCGGAGAAAGTAGAGAAGAGGATAGTAGCTATAAAAATGTTAACGGGCATGGAGGAATTGAAGGTAAGAAGTATTGGTGAGTTCTTGCAGAAAGTAAAAGAAAAATGGGCCAGAAATGTAAAAAATGTAAGAAAGGAAGAAGAGAGGGAAGAAAGGGACTAATTAAGTAATCGAGGTATGTAGGTTAAGAGCTACCTGGCAGAGCAAAACACCAGGGTGTCATGCAAGCCAAGGTAGCAACAAGGTAACGACAAATAAATGTAGCACAAAAGTTGTAAATTGTAAATTTTTGGAATATGCACAATAAATATTACATTACTATAAATCCGCTCCCTACTCATAATAATGTTATGATCAACTTAACTGGTGTTATCTATCCTCAAAATTACCCATGCATATCCTGAGATAAAGATCTTATAGTTCATCAGTGGAACAGCTCGTAGCAGATACGCTGGAGAACTAGATTGGAGACGACCTCAAAAAGGTGACGGGCATTATCAAAGTTAGTTTCAAATCATCAGCTTTATGCAACAAGTTATCTCTTCTGCTGTAACATTCCAAACCAGATTACCTAACTTATCAGTGTAAAAAAGTATTATCCGCGCGAAAGTTGTATGTTAATTTCGCCCCTGACAGCTAGGCAATCTTCTCACACCTCGTGCTAACTACATATTTCCTACAGCTGAACATTGTTTCAACTACAAAAAGGCACCCTGCTTGTAAGTCACAGCTCAAAATGCAATCTGAAGTAGCAATTGATATTATAAGCATGCGGAAATGAATGTTTTACTTACGTTAATCGTAATCCTCATGAAGTCGTGTAACACCGAAATGATCCACTGAAGATCGTTCGGCTGCCATATTGAAATCAATGTGTTTATATTTCCTGAGCATTTTGTTTACACTTTTCACTGAAACGCCTGTAAACTCGGATGTTATTTTCGTAATACGCACACAGCAAGCTATGGATAGTTTTCTAATAGTGAGTCGAATTTATTATGTATTATCCGTTTCCCCCACTTATTAACAGTTTCCCGCTTTTGCGTTTAAGCAGTTGACACGCACATTCATCTATCATTAGAACTCAAACGTCAACTGACAAAATCACAAGATTTGACCTGAGATTGCCATACGTGGCCTAGCGTATTATGAATAACTGTTCGCTTATCATACTTCCTGTTACGCAAATTGTTTATTTGGGGCTCAGATAGCACCTCGGGGAATTCACTACTGCACGTCTCTTATGCAATAGAACAGCAGTTACACATTGATTTGGTAATTCGCAAGCATGAGCTGTCAGCCAATATTTAATTATATAATGCATTTATACCGTCTACCCACCACAAGAAAGCAACCGGGGCCTGAAGCGGGAGAGGGGCTTGAACTGTTTATTTGCTCTGGTATGGATCTGTTTACTACGAAATGAACTTTTTTTTTGTAATTTACGTCCTCTAACTTTAAGTCATATTGGATGGTGAATGAATGATGCTTAAATGAGTACAGGGTCCATAGAGCTTAGAGTTACCCGACATTCGCCTTGAAGGAAACTTTATCAAGGCAACTCACCATGACCGAGATTCGAATTCGGGACATCTTGACACTCTGCTGAATCGCACTGCGAGACAGCTAAGATCACCTCTTGGAATCCACGGGTGCTTTAGGTGGTACCGCAGCACATTTCTCCATCCCAATCCGGTGGAGATTTTTTAGTGGTTTAGTACCCTTGAGGTGAAGCCCCCATACCCCACTGTACCCTCCAACACAGTTGAAAACCATAAATGGATATTTCCTCCACTCGGAAAAAAAGAAGAAAAAGAAAAAAGGACCTCTTGAACGTGAGGCAGACATCTACTCATTTATTTCCCTGGTAAACTACTAAGGGCTCTCGCATCCGAGATACATCGTTTGTAAGTACTTGAGTCCCAGGCTTCATCATTTAACTCTTATTATTTTAGTTAATTGATGAAAGTTATTCATTTCTTCACACTAGCAGCATAAAGGCTAAGGTATTGGATTGATAGAGTCAATTGGAGAATTTAATGTCATGACGGCAAATTGGCCAAGGTAGCTCAATGGGTAAGAGCGACTGGACGGTAAAAAGTAGATCCGTGGTTCAAATCCCGGCTGTGGCATTGAATCTTTCATGTCGACTCTATCAATCTTAAACGAGTGTATAATTAAAATGAATTATGTTTTGAACTGTATGTCATGCTGGTTTAAAGCAAACAAATTATCTGTGAATCTAGACGAAACAAAAGTGGTCAAATTTATAACCTGTCGTACATCACATACTGAAATAGAAATCGGGATTAATGATATGTTATTAGAAGAAATTGACAGCATAAAATTTCTGGGCCTTCAAGTGGACAGATGTTTAGATTGGAAAGCTCACATAAATTATATCTTACCTAAACTCAGCTCTGCCTGTTATGCTATGCGAGAGCTGGTTAATGTGAGTTCTATTGACACACTTAAATTAGTATATTATGCATACTTTAACTCTATTATGGAATATGGAATATTATTTTGGGGCAACTCAGTAGAAAGTAAAAAAAAAATATTTCTTATGCAAATGAGGGTTATAAGAATCATTACTAACACCCACACCAGATGCTCCTGTAAAGATCTTTTTACAAGATTGAAGATATTAGCGCTTCCTTGCATGTATATATTCTCGATCCTAAAGTTCTTTGTATGCAATCGTGCCTTATTTGCAACAAATAATGTAATTCACAAAATAAACACTAGACAAAGGTATAATATCCATTATCCCAGTGCTAAACTTTCTTGCTTCCAGAAAGGTGTGCATTATAAACTATCAAAATATTTGGCGCACTTCCTAATGTTCTTAAAGAAAAAGTTGATAATTTCGGTGCTTTTAAAAATGCTGTTAGAGAGTACCTTTGCTCAAAATCTTTTTATTCTGTACAAGATTATCTAAATGACAAATTATCCTGATAATGCTTCTGTAGCTCTATAAGTAGTATCTAACTATTCCAATGACAAATCATTACTTATAAATATTTGATGGAAGTTGAAAGTTTATTTTTAAATTATATGTATTTAATAAATAACAAGAATGGTATCCATTGCAAAAAGGTTGAGACGTACTGGCGTAAGCCAAGTGAAAGCTGGTTTAAAAAGTGTTTCATCTTGAATCATATATAATTATCCCTGCTTTGTTTTCCATATTGTTCATATTGCCTGTGTACTTTAATATGTGTCTTATGTTAACTTCTGTACATATATATGCTATTAAACTTTATACCTCTGGACATGTTCAATGTTCACAGCCTCTTCTGGCTACAAGTGAACCTACTGAACGCAAATCAATCTAATCTAATCTAATCTAATCTACCTTAGCCTGTATACGGCTAGTGTGAAGAAATGAATAATTTCCATCAGTTAACTTAAAAAAAGATAGTTTTGTATTTCTGCAGAGCCCGTTTCAGCACTAACCTTACACCGCGTGTACGGAGCGAGATGGCTCAGGCGGTTTCGTATGTAGCCCGTATTCGGGAGGCCCGGGTTCGATTCCCGTGGCCGACCTACCTGACCCAAGGAGTTTTGCGGGGGTTTTCCTGGGTCGTTAGACGAATGCTGGGGTAGGTCAATTACATCCCCCGAATTTCCTGTCCCTCTCATTTCATCTCCATTATCATTTCACATAATCTCTTATCTGGTGGTTTCTTTCAGGGTAGATGAGTCGGCAAGTATCTCAGCGGTGCATGGCAGGATGATATGCTCTGAGGAAAACTACTTCCTCCTCCGGTAGGTCGGTTGCCGGTCTCCGCCCCTCTGCTGGGACCATTTCTGGACCACCAGCCAGGGATCTTTGGGGCTCGGCTGCTAGGCTCGTTGCCGACCGCAGTAGGGGAGCGAGTCCGTCATCCTGGCCTCTCGTGGGAATCTCTATCCAAGTAAACTGTAGGGACCCTGCCCTCTGCACTGTCGTGGCTCCTTGGGTCCGCCGCCCTCTGTTTCCTTCGCCTCATTCTTCCTAACGGGTGTGCCTCACTTGGGGGCACAGGAACAATGGGCCCAGCATGGTGACCTACGTACCGAATCCCCTCGATATTGAAATCCTAATCCTACACCGCGTGTGTTATTTTGTGTTTCAACACAGGAGTGTTAATGTCATGTTATGCTTCAGCAGATCACTTTTTAATACTAGCCTTACACCGCCATTACGTAATTGTGTTTCTTCAGCGCTGTTTTAAACACTAGCCTTATACAGCGCATTATGTAATCTTGTTTTTTCAGAGCAGATTTAAACACTATCCTTTGAAAACTTATTATGTAAGTTTATGTGAAGTGGATTTAAAGCTGCAGTTTTACACAGTAGATTATCTCTGATGTGTTTCTGGACAATAAACTTAAATATGCAGTTTTAATATAGATAGAGTCAACAAGAAAAACTCATTGCCATGGCCGGGATTTGAGCTATGGATCTCCTGGTTTCCGTTCAGTCGCTCTAACCCATTGAACTACCATGGCCAACGTTCCGCCCTGACATTAAATTTTCCAATTGACTCATGTATTTTCCCGGTAAACCACTAACGGCACTCGCATCCGATATACACCGTTTGTGGTGACTTACTATAGCAAGTACTTGAGTCCCAGGCTTCATCATTTAACTCTTAGTATTTTTGGTTAATTGATGGAAATTAATCATTTATTCACACTGGCCGTATATAGGCTAAGGTTTTGTATAGAAGAGTCAACATTAAAAATTCAATGCCATGGCCGGGATTTGAACCACGGATCTCCTGGTTTCCGTCCAGTCGCACTAACCCAGTGAGCTACCATGGCCAACGTGCCGTCCTGACATTAAATTCTTCAAAACAAATCCTTAACCTATATACGGCTAGTGTGAAGAAATGATTAATTTCCATCAATTAACTAAAAATAGTAAGAGTTAAATGATGAAGCCTGGGACTCAAATACTTACGGTAGTAAGTCGTCACATACGGCGTATCTTGGATGCGAGAGCCCAAAATGGTTTACCGGGAAAGTACATGAGTCAGTTGGAGAATTTAATGTCAGGATGGCACGTTGGCCATGGTAGCTCAATGGGTTAGAGCGACTGGACGAAAACCAGGAGATCCGTGGTTCAAATCCCGGCCATGGCATTGAATTTTTCATGTTGACTATCTATACAAAACCTTAGCCTATACGAGAGGGGACCCAAAAGAAACTGGACTCCGAGGGCGCTGCCACTCGTATACGTAGTGCAGGGTTCTCACGCTAGATGGTGCTAGTAGAGACCTTCATGAAACAGCTGTGCAGACGGCGTCAGTGTAGAGTTGAACGTGCAAGTGTGGTATTGTGTTTCTCTGACTGTTGGCGGCTTACCTCTGCGAAGTCGTTATGGCAACTTTAAAAGAACAAAGAATGTATATGAAATTTTGTTTCCTGCTTAAAAATACTGCAACGGAGACACGCCAAATGCCTCAGGAACCTTTCTAGGAGGACGCTATGTGCCGCACACAGGTATTCGAGTGGTTTGGGCGCTTTAAACGTGGTGAGATGTGTGCTGAAGACCAAGCTCGTTCTGGACGCCCTTCAACATCGCGAAATAAGGAGAACATTAAAGAGGTCCACCAAAAGATCAACGAGGATCGTCACCAAACGATCGACTAAATTTCAGCAGCGACAGGAATCAGTTGGAGCTCGTGCCAGCGGATTTTGAGGGAGGATTTGCACATGAGACGTGTTGCTGCTAAATTTTTCCGCGCCTTCTCACACAGGAGCACAAAACCATCCGCATGAATGTGTGTCAGGACTTGAAAACAGAGATTGCACGTGATCCAAACTTCTTGAACAAAGTCATTAAAGGGGATGAGAGTTGGTGTTACGGGTATGACCCAGAAACCAAGCAAGCATCAAGTCAGTGGAGGGCTCCCAACTCTCCCAGACCAAAAAAGCAGGGCAAGTGAGGTCAAATGTGAAGAGGATGATCATTGTCTTTTTTGATGTTCGTGGAATTGTGCATCGGGAATTAGTACTCCCTGGCCGGACTGTTAACCAGCACTTTTACTTGGAAGTTTTAAGGCATCTGCGAGAGGATGTGAGGAGAAAACGCCTGGAACTTTGGCGATCTGGTGACTGCATCACGACAACGCTCCAACACACACGGTCTTACGAGTGACCCGCTATTTCGTATCTCAGAGGTGGTTTGTCGTTCCCCACGCTCCGTATTCGCCGGAGCTAGCCCCGTGTGACTATTTCCTATTTCCACGAATGAAAAAAAAGGCTAAAAGGGGAGTGTATGGCGATGTGGAGGCGGTAAAAATAGCTTCGCAAAGGGCATTGGACAATATCAAACATGAAATATGTGTAGTGTTTAATCACATTTCAAGTTTGAAATTGTCGAGTGCCCTTTTAGAGTTCCAACAGTGGGAAAAGAGACTTGACAAGTGCATCGCAAGTAATGGAGAGTATATTGAAGGTGACCGAAATAATTTTGTAAAAAGGTTCATCAATAAAGTTTTTATAATAATAATCCGGTTTCTTTTGGGTCCCCACCCCCCGTATACGGACGGATAGTGTGAAGAAATGATTAATTTCCATCAATTAACCAAAAATGCAGTTTTAAATTGTACATGATCTCACCTTGCGTTGCTGCAGGGCAGTTTTAAATCACTAGCCATACACTGCAGTAAGCTAAGATAAGCTTTAATTTTTCTCGTTTAATTCGGACATTATCTGTTCTTGTGTTGCTGCAGAGTAGTTTTAAATCATAGGCTTATTTCCATACAATTACCCATCTTATATTGGTGCACTGTAGTTTTAAATCACCAGCTTATAGTGCTGCTGAGTAGTTTTAAATCATCTGGATTACGCCGCTCGTTATCTCATTCGGTTTTGCTGCATTGTAACTGTGTTGCTGCAGGGATGTTTTAAATCATCATGCTTACATGGCCCATTGTCTCATCTTGTTTTGCTGTAGAGAAGCTTTAAATCAGCAGGCATATATTGCACATTATCTCATCTTGTGTTTTTGCAGGGTTGCTTAAAATCGCCACAGCCCATTATCTCATCTTTTTTGTTGTTGTTCCATTTATACCTCGCCTTTAACTGCAGTTGTCATATCAGCTGCCATTATTCTTTGGAACATTTTGACGGTGTTAACTTGTAATCGTTGGGTTGTATCATTAGATCACGCGCACATTCACACTCTCATTCATACTTCCAGACTCTGGGGAAGATTGGGATTCATCTTGGTTGGAGAAAAATCCTCTCCCCCAGTCGGGAATCGAACACAAGGCCCCTAGAACGGCTAGCAGGTACTCTACCGACTGAGCTACGGGGCCAGCCTCTCTCTCTCTCTCTCTCTCTCTCTCTCTCTCTCTCTCTCTCTCTCTCTCTCTCTCTCTCTCTCTCTCTCTCTCTCTCTCTCTCTCTTTTGGCTGCAGAGTTGTGTTAAATCACCTGTCTTACAGCATACATTATCTTATCTTGTTTTGCTGCAGCATAGTTTTAAATCACCTGTCTTACAGCATATATTATCTCATCTTGTGTTGATAGAGGGTAGTTTTAAATCACAAGGCTTACACTATACATTAGCTCATATTATAGTGCTGTATGCTACTTTTTAATCAGTAGCCTGCACATTATCTCATGTTGTGTTGCTATGGAGTAGCTTATATCATCAGCCCTACACTACATTGTCTCATTTATGCTTCTGCAGAATAATGAATCATCAACTTCATTTAACGAAAACAGGCCTTAGACGATCTACACACAAATTTAACATACTTATGCCCGATTTCACCAACAGATGCTAAACTCGGCGTTAACAAATGTAACGTAACAATTGTCACAGAGCTAATACTAATGTTAAATTTCTTGCATTTCACCAACCTGTTTTCTAAAAAGGTTAACAAACCTATGATAACGCCAAGAAACTTTTAAATATCACAGCTATAGAAGCCTATGAATGAGTCGTATTAATTTCTGAACGTACTGCGATGCGCTTTTGTCTTCATTTTCGTCTGCACAAGCTGGAAAATGGCGGATGAACAAAATTATAAATAAAGCTGTGAGACAAATTTCTCACAGATGGAGAAAGAATTGTTAACTGAATTAGTGACGAAGTGCAAGGATATCGTGGAAAATAAGAGGACGGATACGGTGAATGTAAAAGAGAGAGATGCCACGGGGAAAATATTGGAAACAAATTTAATTCAAATGCATGTGTCACTACTACAAGCACCAAACAACTTGTTTGTATTACGTAAATTTAAAACGAGGAGCGAAGAAGGACAAGTGACTTGAACGTTTCAAGACGGGAGGTGGACAGTGTATTATCCACATAATTCAGTGAATTATAAAATCGCAAAGTTCTTAATACTTGAAGCAAAGGCGAGATCGCCATATTCCTTTCGATGCATGTTCTACCCTCTGTTGTACTTCCGCAGTAACCTTCATAGCAACATGTTTCGACAGTCTATATCTCCGTAAAATGTTTTCTTTGTATAGCTCCTCAAAATCATTTCTCCTCATAGGCCGTACTCTATTACGAATGCCATTTAGACGGTCTTAAATATAGCAAATGGACATCAACAACTGAGTTCATGCTCGCCATCTTGACTATTTACAATTGTTAAGGACTTAACATAAGAAATTTAACTTCTTAGTTCAACAAGAGATTTAACACGAGTGTTACGCTAACACTTGATGGTGAAATGCAATTTTTGTT
>CM060950.1:57275634-57414066 GCA_030765055.1 Mantis religiosa
TGGCAGAGTCTACCGCCAGTTTTTCGCTGAAGCATTGTAAGGGCAAACCATTACAAAACGGCGAAAAAAGAATTGTGGTGCATGTGTTTAATGTACTCACAGAGAAGAATCCGTCTTTGTCAGTGAGAGAAGTCGAACAGCTGTGCTCTAGACTTACAGGTGTGTTAGATGCGTAGGAACATCGCGACATGAAAGAGAGAACAGGAAAATTTACCACTCCAGGAGCGATATTGCTGTGTGGCGAAGACGTTAAGGACAATCAGACTGTACCGGGATACAAATCGCAAAATATACTACCTAGACGAGAACTTGAGTGAATGAAAGACACACGATAAGTATGGCGTGACACGACTTTTAAGACTTAAAAACAAGCATTTTTGCAAGGTATGTGTGCTGTTTTTAAAACATCCCAGTGCAAACGGCCGAAGGCCTTTCATTATAAACTTGTTTCAGTTTCATTGCTCATTCCTTCAGTTTCAACTTGTTCAGTTTCAATTATAAACTTCATTATTTTTGCATGCCTTCATATTCTTATTCGTATGATTACTGGCAATTATTATGACGTTTACTGCAGGTTTAAATGTGACGGGAAGGCACCGCCTATGGCCTATGGAGCGAAAGCATTAGCCAATTAGTGTGAGGGGGGAAGGTAGTTGCACGCGGAGTGATACATGCCAGCGGGGCAAGGTTATATGAAACAGAGATTAGAGTTATAATTATCGCCCAAAAAGTTGTTTGTTGTCATCTAACATGATCAGAAAATGTCCAAAGTAGGAAATTAATCCTCACTTCCGGGTAAACTACCTAAAACTTCAATTTAAAACACATTAACTATAACAAGCAATGTGTATTCTTCTGTGTTACATCCGCTGCGCGCGCATCGCCTGCTGAGACTGCCGTGCAACATAAACCAATATTCACCCGCTCTGCTTGTCATGATTGTCGTGATAGGCTAACAGCAATTCACGGAAGATAATTGTTCAGAACGTACTCTTCAGCAAGGATTGGGCCAGTAAGATTAATGTCATAGGGAAGTGTTAGCTAGGGGAAATTGCCAGGGTATGTAATACACAGAGTTAGGACCTTTAGGACCCCGCGGGAGAACACAGTTAAATGCTATACTCGATATACCTAATAAAGGCATAATGGTTATTGGATAACTTTCGAAATAATTAAGTTTCACAACAGATCCTGCTTCAACAGCTGTGTGAATGTTGGTGACTCATTTACATTAAAAAAACGCCAGTTTTCTTGACCAAGAGTTCTTTTGGTCTCGATAAAGCTTTTATTTCTTCAAACGCCTTATCTAGTTGGCATTTGGTCGTAGTACTGTAGTGATTCACGTAATCCTTTATTTTTGCGACTTCTACTTTTGAATGATATGCGTTTTTGGTGAAGTTGATTATCTTCGCAAATGGTCATGGATGTTCTTCGTTTTAACACCTATTTGATTTACTATCTCTTAGTTGCTAATTGATTCAGTGATCCCTCTTATGTTTTTGTTTCCACGTTTTGTATTCCAACTTTCATTTTGGCGAGTTTTCTTTGCGGCGGTTTCTAAAGAGTTATCTAACTGCTTTCATTTCTTTAGGAGCTTATTCACTCCATTGTTTTACATTGTTGCGGTATACCTGAGATGATTGCTTTCACAATGGGTAGGCTAATTTCATCTTATCGTCTTTCACTTACTCCAAAATATCGTGCTTAAACCGTTCAATGATAAATAAGTAACGTTCTTCAGAAGTAACGTTTATTCATGTGCAATTAGTTTATCCAAAATTGTTTCAAAGTTGTCACCCTCGGGAAATAGTTCAGTACAGTGGGACGTAGGTGACCCCAGATAACATGCTTAAATTTTGAATACTTTTGGTGTTGCATCGAACATGGTTTTACAAGTAATCAAGTAGTTTTTTTGGGTGATTGCCATCATAGGAATCAAAACAGTTACTTTTGAAATAGTGTATCCCGTGGGATTGACATTGGGATTTCATTACGGAGGGGATTCGGTACGTAGGCCACCATGCTGGACCCATTGTTCCCATGCCCCCAAGTGGGGCACCCCCGGGAGGAAGGATGAGGTGAAGGAGACAGAGGGTGGCCGCCAGAAGGAGCCACGACAGTACAGAGGGCCGGGTCCTTACAGTTTACTTGGGTAGAGACTTCCCCCGACAGGCCTGGACAACGAACTCGCTCCCCTACAGCGGGGCGGCAAGGAGTCCATTAACCGAGCCCTTAAGTTCCCAGGCAGGGACCCGGGAAAATCCCCGAAGAAACCCATGGGTTAGGTAGGTCGGCCACGGGAATCGAAATTGGGCCTCCCGAATGCGAGCCACAGACGAAGCCGCCTGGGCCATCCCGCTCGGTAGCAGTACCAACATTTACTGATACGTCGAGTGTGAGTTTGTTTCTATTTCGATTTATCGGGTAATTCATTGATGATGAATACAACTCTATATGTTTTTAATTTCAAGTCTCTTTTGGGTTACCCACTATCTCGAAATTCGACATAGGTTTTAATTTCCAGTTGTTATTTACATTTTTAATTTTTCATATATACAATCTGAGCTATCAATGGAACAACTCTTCCGAGAGGGACTTCTGTAGTCTCGCTATATCCGCTACATCTGCTTCAGTTTGTTATTGTTTTTCTTTGAATTATGGACTGCTGTGTATATGGCTGTTCCTCCTAAAACGGCAACCATTCCTATTGCATATATTGGTAAAAAATTATGTGTGTTTCTCTCTTGATGATGCTCTTAGCCAATTGGATAATTTGACTCCTGAATCGAATGAATTTCTTGGAAACCTTTTCTTCTTGTATTTGAAGAGCGTTGCACGATAAGAAGTCTTCAATTTTATAACTGTAATTAGCCTTCCCGTTTTCTTCGCATGTTGTATCGATTCAAACGAAAACATGGTTAGGACCTTTAGGACAACGCGGGAGAACACAGTTAAATGCTATGCGACGTAATATATCCTACTACGTCATGCGTCAAAACACTCAGGGCCGCTCTGCCGTATGTAGCAGAATGGCGGTGTTTGGACACAGATGTGTTCGTGAGAGTGAAGAACATAAATGTTAGAAGCACGTAAACGCCCGATGGACGAAGATTTAGCAAGAGGTGATATTTTCACACAGAAGGGAGAAAATATCCAATGCAAGGAATGCTATGTAGAAATTAAGGGCACTAAACCCAAATGGCTGACACAGCACTGTAACACTAAGACACATCAATCAAGGATTTTAGCAAGTAAAGAGGTCGAGGAGCAATGAGGTCCAAGTGTAACTTCACCGTCTCAGTCCGATTTTTTCAGGACTTGTGTAAGATCGTGCAGCCGAGGAAATTCGCAGAAGTTACAGTGATGTAGACAGTTTCGTTGCAAACGTAAAAAAGGTATTTTTAAAGCTCCAAGCAGAAAACGTAAATAAAAACAAATGGCGCCTAACGTTATTGTGGCGTCCTACCAAGAAATGGCGCCAACAGCCGGTTACAACTTGGGCACCTGGCTAAATGCCGCTATGTATTATGTGGAACATTACGACAAAGTTATTGAAATTCTTATTGTGTTAGATAACGAGCATAGTTCTGCAGTACGAGCCGCTCAGTCCTTCATTTCAAGCAAATTACACGAAGATTTGCTCTTCATCACAAACAGTTTTTCAGACCTGTCCATAACCATTGTTCAGCTAGAAAAGAGGGGTAATACAATGCATCATGCCATAAGACTCATAGAAGAACTAGCTCAACAGATAGACTCAGCTACTGCTGAACCTGTCATGGATAAAATAAGAAATAAAATGAAAACCTTACTTGAGAAAAACCCAGACTATTTTAAAATGGCAAACATTAAAAATAATTTTAAACGCACAAGGAAACAGCGCTTACAAAGCAACGTGATCTGCAGTATTTTATGTTAGCACATATTACATCATCTGATGTCGAGAGAACTTTTTAAAACTACAAATATTGCTTGAGTGACAGAAGGAGATTCACCTTCGAAAAGTATAAAATCTATGCTGTTATACACTGTAATATGTTGAACAATTGAAAAATAGGTATTTATTTTCTATACAAAAGTAATTTATTTTACTTTATTATTCAAAATGTGTTTTATTATACATGCACTTCTACTGAATGATTCAGAAAACGGTGACATAATTTATATATTCTTTTATTAAAACAGTTTGTTAGCACATTTGTATACCCCTAAGGCGGCCGACCTTGTTTACTACTTGAGTTAAACCACACCCCTCTTCCTATACTCACAGCATGCGCACGTACAAGCCGAGTCCTAAAAGTCCTAAGTCTAGTAATACTTCACCCACATCCATTGTCGCTACGCCCCTGTTCTTCTCATAACAACCACTTTTTGGACCCGCAGAAACTCAGTTATTTCCTCAAATATCTTTACTCACCTAATCCATCTAGTTACCTGATAAGCATCCTGTTTCTGCAGCGATTTACCGTTATCGATGTAAAAAGTGTTGTTTATATCGAAATATAAAATAGCTTCACCAAAGGGTTCAGCATACTGTACAATCTCAATCTTGCATTTGTTGCATTGAAAGTCGCTACGAATGTATTTGTTGTATTGTTTTCTGCGTAATTATCGTTAAATTTCTATAGCATTTCAAACGTTTCTTCCAATATAAATGTATATCTATGTGTTCTATTCGATCGTTCAAGAACACCTGGTAGAATATTTGCAGATTAGTTACTATTCCGTACTACTATTAATATTTTCTTGACTACCAAATTTTTCCCATACTGAGTTTACACAAATTTTTGAAATTATTCTCTTGCCTGGATGTTCTTGTACTCTGTTTCTGTCCACCTCAATGCCTGAGGCGGTCCGGCCCGTTGTGGACCACGTCGAGCTCTCCCTTGTGCTCAACGCCTCACAATTAAGGATCGATGGCGTGAGGAGGTTAAGGAAGGAGAGATTGTAATCGGTTCGAGGTGACATGTAGCTCCCGCATGAGAACTCTCATTTGTACTCCAGGAGTGGGTGTGTCCTGACTGGTTGTGGGTTGAATGATGACACCTCGGATCTGGTCGACAGAAGTTTATTGTAGTCCTTAGGCTCCTACGTTCGCCACCGTAAAGTCGTCGTCGGTGTGGATATAGTACTCGTTGTGCTCTCACTGGAGAGATTGTTAAACATTGCGCTTGGTCTCTGTGCATGGCGCAGAAGTATAGTTCTTAGGCGGCGCCGAATACGCGTCCGTCTCACGTAGAACTCAGGACCGAAGTGATTTTACTAGCAAAACCTAGTTTCCGCCATCACTTTGAAATACCCCCACTCTAGGTATTTCTCGGAGTTTGCAAAATCACATAACCAAATATCAATTTTCTATTGGTCGGTAACTATCCCCACTTGAGATCAGTGTTAAGAATTCCAGTTTCCGACCTAACATCACAGACGCTTTCTCTAACGGTCCGCGTGCAAAAGTTTATGCTAAGGCATGTGCTCTGCATGTCGGTCGAAATCTTATAGCCTGTTGTCAGAAGCACGCATGGGATTTTAACAATGGGTAGGTTTCCGACTGGGAGGCACCAAATTTTCCTTGAGGGCAAAACAGAAAATAGAGTGGGGTTGTTTGTTTACAGGAGTTACAAAGGGAGTTTACTGACCATCGTACAGTGGCCTTGTCAATGTGGCGATCTCCGGAGTATATGCTAGCATTATGGCATATATCTATTCTGGTATACGTCATTTATTTATATTTGTAAATCTATCATTTATTTATATTTATTCGTTTGTGTCAATGTCTTTCTGATATTAGGTTATATGTCGTCTCAGTGTTCCTAGGTGACAGGGGCTGCTTCATGCCTAATCTCGCCTTAACCGTTTAAATATGTTCTTGTACAGTTTTGAAGTTTTCTTGCTACGGACTCTTATTTTCATGAAATGGTTTACGTTATCTTTAAACAAATTATTACTCTTTTCCGAGAGTCCAGAGTTCGTAAATCTTCACAATTCTATGTAATTCCTTGATTGATTTATTAAGATCATCGTTGTCCAAGTATCTATAAAATTTCGGTATAATCATATTCGCTGGTCTATTCTTCCGCACACTTTACACGCAATGGAAATAAAAATTTATCATTTGTTTTCATGGATAATATCTAGAGGGATTTAATAAGGTATACCAAATGCTAACGTAATGTTTGAGGTTACATATTTCCTTCGAATGGCTAATTAGATAAATCTTTAATTTATAATTGATTTAATTACTTGATTTAATTTTAATTTAATCATTTAATCATTAATTTAATAACTGGATCTTTAAGCTATAATTGGATAAATCTTTAACTTATAATTATAACTCATAACTTTGTATTAGTAATTATTAGAAAATCCAATTTGTAGGTCATTTTTTTATAATTATTAGGTCATTTTCATTGAATTTCCAAGTCATTTTATAGGTCATTTTTCAAGAATTTTTAGGTAATCAAAATCCGCCCCCTGGTGATAACATTTAACATAACTATAGCACATGCAACTAAAGAATTGAAATATTGTGTTTGTTCCTTCGTCAAACCCATAAACTACGACATTTAGAATTCATACATTGCTGCCACAAAAGCCGTTTTATATTTGTGTTTTATAAGGAAATTTGGATATGAATTCTTTATTGCGATTCTCTTTTTGATCTTTATCTAAAACTTCAATCGTTCTAACTTTTAGGTACTTTAATCTGTCTAAATATAGCCATGCACACTGCAGTAATGGTGAGATAGCAGAAAGGATCAATATTAGCAATTTACCAAAACCGCCTTCTCGACTCCAAACAACCCTTTCTCAATCCACATTGGAATAACAGTATTTGTTAATTTTTTTCTTCACATCAAACAGGTAATTTTCTTCAACTTTTTCCTCGTGTCGCTCAAGTTACATCTAATGCCATAAATTTTCATCAGTGAACCAGGTCTTTACTCACCCATTCTATCACCTAAGTTACCAGCTGCTAAGTTTAAGAGATGGTAAAGACATAAAGTTGTTTTATCGATTAAAACGTTAGGAGAATATAAACTTACAATCACCTCACATATGAATTGCAGCAGTTACAAAGTCAAATTCAAGCTTAAGAAGAAAGACAAAACAGATCAAAACTCTTGTGGTACCATCGGAAGTATTTGCTTGTACTTCTCAAATTATTTGATGACAGTTGCGAATACGATTTCTATGTTATCAAAACCAGTCTAAATTTATTCAAACACAAAATTGCAGAATCGGAAACCGACATCCTATCTCCGAACAGGTATACATTCAGTATACGAAATAAACGTTTTTAACATACAGGGGACTGGGATTGGGATTTCATTATGGAGGGGATTCAGTACGTAGATCACCATTCTGGGCTCATTGTTCCTATGCCCCCAAGTGGGGGCACCCCTCGGGAGAATGGATGAGGCGAAGGAGACAGAGGGCGGCCTACCCAAGGAGCCACGACAGTACAGAGGGCAGGATTCCTACAGTTTACTTGGATAGAGACTTCCCCCGACAGGCCAGGACAACGAACCAGCTCCCCTACAGCGGGACGGCAACGAGCCCAGCAGCCGTGCCCTAATGGTACCAAGGCAGGCGATCCGAGCCCCAAAGGTCCCTGGCTGGCGGTCACGAAATGGTCCCAACAGAGGAGGGGAGACAGGCAACCGACCTACCGGAGGAGGAAGTAGTTTTCCTCAGAGCATATCATCCTGCCATGCACCGCCGAGACACCCGCCGTCACTTCTAACCCGAAAGAAACCACCAGATGAGAGATGGTGTGAAATGATAATGGAGATGAAATGGGGGGGACAGGAAATTTGGGGTATATAATTAACCTACCCAGCATTCGCCTAGCGACCCTGGAAACTCCCCGAAAACCCATGGGTCAGGTAGGTCGGCCACGGGAATCGAACCCGGGCCTCCCACAAACGAAACCACCTGAGCCATCCCGCTCGGTAACATCTAGGTATAACGAAATAAAATAAATTAGTTGACCTAACACTGGTTGGACTATAAGGCCCGGGGCTTAAAGTACTTGGGCGTAGTAAGTCACCATTAAGGTAGTCGTCTCATGTATATATGAGATAGCCCAGTGGTTTGCCGGAAAATGTACGAGTCAGTTAGAGAAATCAATGTCATGCTTGGCACGGTGGCCATGGTAGCTCAATGCTTAAGAGTATCCAGACGGAGACCGGGGACCCGTGTTTTAAATCCCGGCTATGACAATGAATTTTTCAGTTTGACTTTACCTCTCCAAAACAAAACACAATTTAAGTGAACACATTGATTTTCACAGGAATTACTTTAAAATTAAGGATGATTACAACGAACAAAGCTTAATAATATTAGGGAACAATGGGCTTCACTGGGGTTGGCCAAGCATCAGTTCGTTCAATTAACACGTTTTCTTTTTCTTAACGATGCACGCTTTTAAGAAATTCTACCCATGCGTTAGCGCTATGTAAACGAAGCTATCCTCATATTCTAAAGACAACCATGAGTGGTGTTGGCGTTGCAGGAGCACTTGAAGATTTTCGCAGAATTTTTCAAGTATTTTAGTTTAAGAATATAAACCTTACCCTTGACTAAAGCTCTATAATATCTCTGGTATTAAATTATACATTTTTTACGTGATGATAGGATTCAATAAACAAAAAAATATAATTAGTGTCCAATCTGCGATCTATACAATACTTAAGTTCACACACAAGTTTGGCAACGACGGTGCTATTGAGAGACAAATAGTACAGAGCAATTTAACAAATGAGTAATATTTTCGATTTTGCAGAACTTCATCCATTAATATGGTCCATTAAAGTTGTCTATACGTAGAAATGCTTTAGCATTACATTTATGGTGAGTTTTTCAATGTTAACAAAGAGAAAGGATCATCTCGAGAGTAATCAATATATGCTACAGAGTCCTTGAAGTGTTCCTGCTAAACCATTTCGTCTGTGCTATCTTCGTTTATTGCTCAAAGATGACATTTAACTGTATCTCTAAGTAGGAAAAGTGTCGTTTTTCATAAAACAGCTTTCGATGCATTCCTTATGAAATATGCGATTGAATTTTATTTTAATAAATACTGGTCGGTCTCTTTATCAAATGTTTGAAACAAATGACGATAAATGGTCGATATGTTGAATTCTATAGAGTCCCGTTTTGTATGAGGCATGCATTGATAAGGATTTTCTCCGGGGGTTTACCTTATCCTGATAGATGAATGCCGGTAGCTTTAAGCTCTACGAATCCTGGGCTCATTTCAGCATCACTTCACCCTTTTCATTCATCGTTCGATATGACTTAACGTTGGAGGATGTAAATTGAAAAAGTCCGGTGTGGAAAGAAATTGCACCGAGTAAATAAATAAAACATTTTTTAACCGTTAATACAAGATATGAAGCCGTCATCTCGATGACTTTTGAGATATACGTTGAAGTCTTAAAATACCATCTCAGACAACTCTGTGTGAAAATGTTCTAAGGAAGTCCTCCGATACCACAAGACCGTCAAATCTGGTTTTAACCCATTCACATCGTATATAAATATCCTACTAGTTGCCCAAAAATTGTATTTAAATTCCCTACCAGTGATATTACGAGCATCATAATGTTAAAATAATCGTGTAAAATCAACCAGTAAAGCGATTAATAATCAAATATATAAAATAAAATAAAAATACAACAAAATAGAATAAAAAAAGAAAAATAAAACAAAAGAGAAAAATAAAACAAAAGAGAAAGAAAAAAGAAAAACGGCAGACCTTAAAAAATGGAGTTGCACTTCATTGAACAGAATGAAAATAGGTGGAAAATGGGGGGGGGGAATAAGAAAATAAAAAAAAATACCTCAAAACCTCACCTAGGCAGTTGAAAGAACTAATAATCTCTCGCCCGCACAAGCACCCATCTGTTATTCGAAAAAAAAAAAAAACAACATGAAAACTCTTTCACTAAGTTTATTTTCTCACGGAATTGCTCAAAGTTGTATTATATATTTAATTAATTATAAAAATATATTATATTTAATTAAAGTTTTTTTTCATGAAAAATTAAACATATACATTAAAAATAAAAAATACAACAATTAAAATGGTACATGTATGCAATTTGACATGAATATTGTTAAAAAGAAACTCAACTCTCCATGAGTTAAATGTGCTTTTAGACCCACTGGCATGTTGCATGGACATATACCAAACAAAATTTGAATTTTCAGGAAATCTTTCATTCCGTAATTGCTGCATTGAAGTACTCTTTGGGGTTCTTCAGAATCCGAAATCACTTAGTTCATTATCACTGTAGATAATACTATTACAAACTTTATCATTACCACACAGAGCTCTCTTTGCCATGTTGCTTATTGAAATATGCAGCACATGGGAAACAAACATTTTTAGCGGGAAAACGCCATTTGAAATGAACAGAAAAATGCATATCAAGAGCCTTGGTATACTTAGAATACATTTTAGAGCCAATTGTCTACAATTTAAACTGCATTCACTTATGTGCAACAGTGCGCTGTGCGAGCTGAGTTCGTCATACGATGTGAATGGGTTAATCAACTTTATTTCTCTCAAAATTTCATCCCGTTGGCTTAATCTTGAAATTCTCTAATGAATTCTCTGCTAGAATTTGGCAAGTTGAAATAATTTCCAATCAACTTTATCTTGGCATTCTCTAATGAAGTTATCCAAGAGTGCTTTACCCTGCTAAACATCAAAAGCTTTATCTTGAACTTATCTAATGCAATTTTCGATATCTGATTCACTGAAATAAGATGCCAATTCACTTTATTATGAAATTCTCCAATACAATCTTCTGGAAGTGTTAACTTCTTTGAAATCGATTTCCAATTATATGGGACGCTGTATAATCCAAAATACAGAATGTAACTTAATTGGTGGCATAAATTTGGGGGACTTATTTTTGACATCAAAACAATGAAAAAGTTCATATGTACATGGGTCCAAAAGTCAATTATTTTAGAGTTACAACACAGAATCGTTAGTTACAAAAATTGCTCCAAGTGGTTTCCTCTTGCTTCGATGCACGGATTTCTTCGTATGGTAACATGTGAAGTCCTTGGTTTATGCGACTCCTGTACCTGATGTTGACATGTTAAGAGCACGTATTCAAGCTGGACCAGACAAAACATGAAACACACCAGGAATTTTCAACAGAATACGCCAGAGCATTGAACGCAAGCTTACTGCATGCCACCTGCATGCATTGAAGCAAGAGGAAGTCACTTCGTGTAATTTTTGTAACTTTTGATTTTGTGCCGTAGCTCTGAAATGATAGGCTTTTGGACCCGTGTGCATATGAGCCTTTTTATTGTTTTGATATCAGAAACACGTCCCCCAAATATATGCCACCAATAAATTTACAGCTTGTATAGAGCATTTATCGTCATTTATCTTCATCGTTTGATAAGCAGAAAGGAATTCTGTAATTAAATCTAACTATAATTTTGGATACGCTTTAGTTTACCCATCAAATTTACTTTATACTCTTTGATAAAATGTTCTGATTATTTATGATGAATATAAATTCTTACCCGATCAATTTTATTTTGAAATTCTCTGACAAAATCTTCTGATAATTTCTGATGCATTGAAATATGTTGCCAATGAAATTTATTTTGAAATTCTGTGTTAAAATATATTGATAATTTATGCGACCTTGAGATACAGTGTTGCCGATAAAATCTTCCAATAATTTCTGAAACACTGAGATACGTTATCAACTATCCTTGTCTTAAACCTCTATGAGAAAGTCCAATAATTTCTGTTGTGCTGAAATCCAGAACCAATCACACCTGTACAAAAATTTTGAGATGAAACCTTTCGATAATATTTGGAGTTCCAAATTTATTTTATTTCTAAGCTCCCTGTTAACTATTAACTCTTTAAAGGTAAAATGTTTGCAGCAAAGTTCATTTTGAAATCCTGTAATAAACTTTTTTGATAGAAATTTATAGCTTGTTGTGTTTTTCCCTGAAACTTAACTTTTAATTCGCGCATAGAATTGTGAAGCAATTTATGAATCTCTGAAAGTTAAGGGAAATTAACCTTATTTTGATATAGTGTTTAACGCCGGTTTTTACTACATACGGCACCGCAGGCAGTGACACTGATGATGCATGAGATGAAGATGGAGCACCGATGGAATTAGATGGTGGGGGAAACCGGAGATCTCGGAGGAAACCCGCCCCAGCGCCGTGTTATCCACCACAAATATCATATTTTGATTTTTCCGCATAAATTTTCAGATGTTTTCAAATTTCATTTCATTTCCTTAGCTACTTTATCTCCTCAATGACAGGCTCTCACAGCTCTGAATCCCCCTTAACATCGAACAGGATCACAATTGTGCACATATTTTATTACCTTTCCATCAATTTAGGATATAAATTGTTAAAGAAGTATTAAATATTAATATACTGTAGAAATATTAGAGTATTTATTTATTTTTTGTAATTTACGTCCTCCAACGTTAAGTCATATCGGACGATGAATGGAATGGGTGAAATGATGTTCAAATGAGCCCAGGGTCCATATAGCTTAGAGTTACCTGACATTCGTCTTTCAGGATAACTCCTGAAAAAAACCTTATCCCTTACCGAGTTTCGAACTCGGGACCTCTTGAACGTGAGGCAGACACGCTACCATCTACGCTACCGAGCGGGCAAAAAATAATAGAGTGTAGGTGTTGACCGAATGATTGATGTTACCTCTATGTAACTGCATTAATTAACATAGAAGGCCACTAACTATTAACTCCACCTATCCAAACCTTTACCTAATAGTGGTTTACTATGCAGCCTGGGACTTAAGTACTTACACTATAGTAAGTCGCCACAAGTGCGTATCTCATTGTTACGTACATATATGAGAACTATTAGTAGTTTACCGGGAAAAATACGAGTCAGATGGATAATTTAATATCGTGCTGGCATGTTGGCCATGTAGCTCAATGTTTAAGAGCAACCGGACAGATACCGGGAGATCCGTGGTTCAAATCCAGGTTATGTCACTTAATTTTTCAGTCTGGCCCTACCTATCCAATAATATACTATCCCTTATTTTTTTTTTTAATTTACGTCCTCCAACGTTAAGTCATATCGGACCGTGATTGAATTGGGTGAAATGATGCTCAAATGAGTCCAGAGTCCATGGAGCTTAGAGTTACCTGACATTCGTCTTAAAGGACAAGGGAAAACCCCGAAAAAACCTTATCCAGGTAACTCACCCTGACCGAGATATATCCCTTATCTAGCCAACTATTGGACTACTATCAAAGCCGCGCCACTAGCTGCGAACTTTATTACCTTTCTTTCAAAAATATTTTCGACCAAATACACAACTAGTAGTTTTCATTTTTTATCAACTCCTCTTCGTAAAAGGGACCTTTAATATGTTTTAAACGATAGTACAGCTGATCTCCGGCAATACTTTCTGATAAATAATTCGACGAAAATATTAAACTCCATATTTTCTCAATATGCCTTTTGCTTTGCTTATTGTTATTGGTTCACCTGTCTTTAATTTGGAACTTTCAATACGAATCCGTGTTGTATCAAAACTGTAACATCGATGGGCTTCATTCTTATTGTATGGTGTTTAACTTGTAGTACTTGGATATCAACTTTGATACGAATTGGAGACATTTAAAAGTACCTTACTCCGTAAATCCTTTTCACATCCAATTTTTAATAGTTCTATTGATCTACGAGTGTGAGTCAAGAAGTAATGCCTCCTATTTTTTCTCTCTTTTAATTGACAAGACAATTGAATCCAATTTACATAGCTTGAAAACTACAACATTGACGATTAATTTGTCACTATTCAATATAATCTCCGTCCTTTTCCACAGTTTTGGTCCACTTTTAACTAGGGCATGTATTCCAGAGTGGTATAACACACGGTCTTGCTTCCTAAGCCATTGACGCACGGACGATTTCACAGCCTCCTCATCTTCAAAATGAATCCCACGATGAGCTTCCTTTGGTAACCCGAACAGATGGAAGTCTGATGGTGCCAGGGCAGGGCTGTATGGGGGGTGAGGTAAGACTTGCCATCCAAATTTCTCAATTTCTGCAGAGGTGTAACGGCTGGTGTGTGGTCTTGCATTGTCATGCAAAAGAAGAACATCCGCCATAGTTTTTGTTGGGCGAACTCGGCGAAGACGTGCTTTTAGCTTTTTCAGAGTTCTGACGTATTGGACAGAATTTATTGTGCATCCCTGATCCGAAAAATCAATCATAAGCACACCCTCTGTATCCCAAAACACTGTCACCATAACTTTCCCTGCCGACCACTGAGTTTTGAATTCTTTTTTCTTCGATGACGTTGTGTGATGCAATTCCATCGACTGCCTCTTTGATTTAGGTTCAAAAAAATTAACCCACGTTTCGTCTCCAGTAACAATTGTATATAGAAACTCCTCTCTCTCCAAATTGAAGCGCTGCAAGTGTTCGGAGGCTATTGTTTTCCTTGTTTCTTTGTTTTGGGTGGTTAACATTCTTGGTACCCAACGTGAACAAACTTTGGAGTAACCCAGTTGTTGAATAATCGCCACCACACTACCTTTACTGAGGGAGGTAATGCGACACAATTCACCTGTTGTTACCCGGCGATCACCACGAGTGATGTCATCGACTCGCTGAATGTTGCATGGAGTAACTGCAGTCACCGCCCTGCTGCTTCGCTTTTCATCTGCCAATAGTGTTTGCCCTTCAGCTTCGTTACAGCGACGAACCCATCGTCTAACAGTGCTGACATCCACCGTTGCATTACCATACACATTTTTTAGCCTTTCGTGAATGCGAATTGGCGTTTCACCTTCCGCAGTCAAAAATTCAATCACAGAACGCTGTCTAATCCGTTTGTCGATGTCAGCCATTTTGCAAGAGGATGCAGTGCTGCCACCTGTTGACTTAGGACGTTACTACTACAGGGGATTGGGGAAGAAGGTTTGAGGAATTGCACCAAATTCAAAGTTTTCACATAACTTACTCATTTAAGGAAAAAAAAAAACAGGAGGCATTACTTTTTGACCCATTCTCGCATCTTTTCCCCGCTGTTGATTGAATAAATTGGTAATGTTGTATTTTTACATCAGTATCTTCAAATATTTACTGTAAAGTTCTTTGCCATGACCCATATCTGGGTTTCTAGATATTGTCAGAAGGCTTTTCAATATTTTATCGTGTGGTTGACAGCATTAGCTCCTTTTTTATTTAGGCGGGATCCGCTTCACCTATTTTGAGTACGGCTAAGTACTTAGTAGACAATTTATATTTGTATCCACATTTGGTTTTTGAAACAGCCTTAAATTTACCGGAATCCACGTCGACTATATCCATTTGATTGAGGTCAAGGACATTGCGTGCAATGGTTTTGCGTCTCCTGCAATTTTTTTCTCGCACAACGGTGAATCTGGTCGATGTTTCCCATCTGGAATTATTCAAGCTATTTCTTCAGCTTCTTTTAGTTTTTCAAACATGTTCTTAGATATACCGGAAGTGATGCACTTCACTAGATGTAAGGTGCACCACCACTTTTCTGCTCTAATTGAGAGGTTAACATCTATCTATTTTTTCTTTGAACTTAAGGCAGCACACTTGATCCGTTTATTAATCATTAGTCCAAGTTGCCCTTGATGGATAGTACAGTTTACTCTTTTGTTGTATGGGATATTTTACTGACATATTTAGAAAATACATACGATCATTTGGCTTAACGTTGGAGGGCATCGTTTAGCGATTTCTACATAGATCTTTTAATTACTTAACCATCATCCATATATCATTAATTTTTATTCATATCTGATGCCTATTCCCGCCTCGGTAGTGTAGATGGTAGCGTGTCTGCCTCATGTTCAAGAGGTGCCGAGTTCGAAACTCGGTCAGAGTGAGTTACACGGATAAGATTTTTTCCGGGGTTTTTCCGTGTCCTGAAAGACGAATGTCAGGTAACTCTAAGCTCTATGTACCATGAGCTCATTTGAGCATCATTTCACCCGTTTCATTCATCGTCCGATATGACTTCACTTTGAAGGACGTAAATAACCCCAAAAAATAAATAAATCTTGATGCCTATGAAATTATTAAACACAGACCAGTGATCCACACCATCTTTTGAAAGTAATAATTCTTCGATATACCTAATAAGGGCATAATGGTTATTGGATAACTTTCGAAATAATTAAGTTTCACAGCAGATCCTGCTTCAACAGCTGTGTGAATGTTGGTCACTCATTTACATTTAAAAAACGCCAGTTTTCTTGAGCAAGAGTTCTTTTGGTCTCGATAAAGTTTTTATTTCTTCAAACGCCTTATCTAGTTGGCCTTTGGTCGTAGTACTGTAGTGATTCACGTAATCCTTTATTTTTGCGACTTCGACTTTTGAATGATATGAGTTTTTGGTGAAGTTGAGCATCTTCGCAAATGGTCATGGATGTTCTTCGTTTTAACACCTATTTGATTTACTATCTCTTAATTGCTACTTGATTCAGTGTTCCCTCTTATGTTTTTGTTTCCACGTTTTGTATTCCAACTTTCATTTTGGCGAGTTTTCTTTGCGGCGGTTTCTAAAGAGTTATCTAACTGCTTTCATTTCTTTAGGAGCTTATTCACTCCATTGTTTTACATTGTTGCGGTATACCTGAGATGATTGCTTTCACAATGGGTAGGCTAATTTCATCTTATCGTCTTTCACTTACGCCAAAATATCGTGCTTAAACCGTTCAATGAAAAAGAAGTAACGTTCTTCAGAAGTAACGTTCCTCCATGTGTAATTAGTTTATTCAAAATTGTTTCAAAGTTGTCACCCTCGGGAAATAGTTCAGTACAGTGGGACGTAGGTGACCCCAGATAACATGCTTAAATTTTGAATACTTTTGGTGTTGCATCGAACATGGTTTTACAAGTAATCCAGTAGCTTCTTTGGGTGATTGCCATCATAGGAATCAAAACAGTTACTTTTGAAATAGTGTATCCCGTGGGATTGACATTGGGATTTCATTACGGAGGGGATTCGGTACGTAGGCCACCATGCTGGACCCATTGTTCCCATGCGCCCTAGTGGGGCACCCCCGGGAGGAAGGATGAGGTGAAGGAGACAGAGGGTGGCCGCCAGAAGGAGCCACGACAGTACAGAGGGCCGGGTCCTTACAGTTTACTTGGATAGAGACCTCCCACGACTGGCCAGGACAACGAACTCGCTCCCCTACAGCGGGACGGAAACGAACCCAGCAGCCGAGCCCTTAAGGTCTCAGGCAGGGACCCGGAAAAACCACCGAAAATACCCATGGGTTAGGTAGGTCGGCCACGGGAATCGAACCCGGGCCTCCCGAATGCGAGCCACAGACGAAGCTGCCTGAGCCATCCCGCACGGTAGCATATCCCGTGAGTACCAACGTTTACTGATACGTCGAGGATGAGTTTGTTTCTATTTCGATTTATCGGGTAATTCATTGATGATGAATACACCTCTATTTTTTTTAATTTCAAGTCTCTTTTGGGTTACCCACTATCTCAAAATTCGACATAGGTTTTAATTTCCAGCTGTTATTTACATTTTTAATTTTGCATATATACAATCCGAGCTTACAATGGAACAACTCTTCCGAGAGGGACTTCTGTAGTCTGGCTATATCCGCGTCATCTGCTTCAGTTTATTATTGTTTTTCTTTGAATTAGTGACAGCTGTGTATATGGCTGTTACTCCCAAAATGGCAACCATTCCTATTGCATATATTGGTAAAAAATTATGTGTTTCTCTCTTGATACTCTTAGCCAACTGGATAAGTTGATTCCTGAATGGAATGAATTTCTTGGAAAACTTTTCTTCTTGCATTTAAAGAGCGTTGCACGATAAGAAGTCTTCAAATTTGTAACTGTAAATAGCCTTCCCGTTTTCTTCGCCTGTTGCATCGATTCAAACGAAAACATGGTTCTCGTCGTAGCAGCTACAAAGCGCCCGAAACTTGTCGACCGAAGTATCTCCACGAATGAATTCTTCGTTAATGCGCTTAAAATTGTTGTCATCTTAATGGAATAAACAAATAAAGTTGCCTTTGTCTGTGACCAATTGTTTAGGTATCTTAATAAATGTCTTATCCAAACAAAGGCTGTGGAAAGTGTTATATCCACTCTTCTTAGATCAGTCCCCGATTTCTTGATTCTAGAAGATGTAAACGCCTAATATTGCAAAGTAATTAGGTTTACATGCTTTCAGCAGAACACACTAGATCATTAGCAATAGATATATGTACTTGTAGTGTATCCACCCTTTTTGTTTTAGAAAATTATTAAATTTGAAAACGGTTTTACCACACCTGGACTGTCCCACGACTAACATTTAATTTTGAGAGGAATCTCGCCTTTTTTTCGTGCTTGGATTCCTAAGCAATGCTCCAGTAGATGTTCCTATTCATTTAGTATAGTATAAATGGCACTAATGCTCAGTAACACATTCTCAAGATGCACTTTCAGGTTACACGATTCTACACTGGGGGTTGGTCACAAAGCGGCATTGATAGGATTCTATACAGCATAATTGGTATCAAACATTACAAATATAAAAGTATTGTGACTTTGTGGGTTCGTGAAATTAAAAGTCCAATTGCACCACTCAAAAATGTTCTTTATTTCCACCGACTTGCAGTTAAACACTTGCCAATTACACAGAATTACGTAATGTACACAATTACGATTCACCAGTTCGTCCGTTACAATTCCACTTTGCTCTCGCAATTACGTACAATCCTCCGATGCACTCACACAGTCTTCTCGTCGTACACTAGCACTGTACTCTTACGCCAAGAACTGACTGACTCAATTCACTCACTGCAGCCCTTTTTATAGGAATATCACTGTTTTCTAGAAGTCTCTGGCTTCAGTGAATTGCCGCGAAGGTTCCAGATGTGGAAGGGGGGAAAGAGGCGGCCAGCGACAAGTGACAATTCCCTAATCATCCCCTCAGTTGGTGACAGAGGCTGATGGGTAGTTGTGGCTTGGCTGCCTCTGGCCCCTTACTCAGCTGTCGTTTCCGCTAATTGGGTGACAGTATGCATGACATTAATGTTCTTAAGGAGCAGTGTAAAATCCTTCATTTCTCACATTAATGTTCTTAAGGAGCAGTGTAAAATCCTTCATTTCTCACATTAATGTTCTTAAGGAGCAGTGTCAAATCCTTCATTTCTCAAAAGTCATCACTGAATTAAAAGTAAATCGTCAGAACTCTTTTTGCGAACTAATGCCACCTAAAAAATAACACTGCAATTTGGAAAAGTGATCGATTTTGAGTTGGAGGATCCTAAAAGAGACAAATGGCACATTGTAGAATGTTCTTCGAAATTCATCCCTTACGATACGTTAAAAAATTCACTGTAAATAAGCCGATGGAAATCTATATAAAACGGATGGATGAAGCTGGCATACTAGCAGCATTGTAAACGGATGCGGTGTTTCAAAAATAAAACATCTAATAACTCCATTAGCGATACTACTCAAATGTTTAAACCAATTAGATTTTAGAAATTGAAAGGAGTATAAAAACGAAAGTTGATAGAGTTGAGTTGATAGTTTGTGATGGATCTACTTACTCACTTATTGGATGTGCTTAAATATAAATGAGTAAGACCGAGATCTACGAAAGTTACAAAGCTTTCTTGCTACCGACATTATACAAAAAATTTGGAGCACCACAAAACCACTAAGTACTCGTTCGTTTTGGATACTTGTGTTTATTTAAGAAGAATTGTGTAGTTTTGCTTCCGTTATAGTTTAATATAATATGTAAAAGAATCGGTTCAATGTAGTGAAATTTGACACCTAAAATAGTGTAATTTTTAAAATAGCTGCTATTTGATATGGAGGGCCCCGACGCAGTTTTAAAATATCCGACTGCGTGTGGTGGTCATTTTTGGGATGGGTCAACTGAGCGTGGCGGTCATTTCTGCATTTTTCTTCCCTATTTTTTTTTAGAGACTTAGGATTCTATAAACGCTGGCCTATTTGCCTTTCTTAGTTATGGTTAAAATGCAGTTGTATAATATGCATGCCCGTATAAGAACAGAGCATTTGTCAATAAGTTACAACATGCACTTAATTACGTGCCTAATAATAACAAACCTTATTTAGGGAATGCAATCGTGAGTTAAGTATTTGTATTTTAAAATTAATTCCTATATATTCTGCCTACGCTTTTCGCAGGCAGATTTAGATTTGTAAATAGCTGTATCTTTTATTTTTGTGTAAGTACTTCATAGCATCAACAAAGTAGTATAGATGTGAACGTGCACTGTTACCTTGTGGAATGCCGCACAAGCATAGGTTGTCCTATCTCATGTGACAGCGGTCAGAAGACCAAATTTCTGGAGGAAACGCAGTATCAGAACTTACGAAAGTTGTTAAATAATCTGCAAATTCCGTAATATTATTATAGGATCATAGGCTATTATGCTCATTAAATCTTCTACAAAGGCATCTCCTACTTCCTCGGGTGAGAGCAAAGCAGAGCCGAACATCCGGTGCAACCATCTACCGACATCAGTACTGTTTTGGTATATTCAGAAGATAGTCCTAAAGTTTGAACTTCTCCTCACAAAAATGTTGTGAAATAAAATATACAACCTGCTATAGATGCTGACGGCCATATCTGACAAATTGCTTTATCTATGACTACTTCTAAATCAAGTATATAATATCTATACCACAAATAACCGCTCGCGCGCTGTCGGCCTGATTACCGTTGACAACCTCGCGTGCAGTAGGCCTGCTTACAATTCAGTATCTTGGGCGCAGTTAGCCCTTTCGCGCTCAATCGGTACCCACCTACTTTACACGTAAATTTAACAAAACCATATGTCAAAATAATGAAATAAATTGAAATGAGTAACACAAGCATTATCCGATACACAAATAAAATAAATTCATCTGTATTAAATACACCTGTATTATCGTTGATAAGATAATTTGTATTTAAGGGCGCTCAACTCAATGGTCATCAGCGCCCTTTCAAAAACTGTATTTAACTTTACTATCCTTCCTTTGACTTAACTTATCTTCAACTTTGCTTAGGCTTTGCTCTGATTTTGCTCTAGCTTTGCTCTGGCTTTGCTCTGGGTCCACTTTGGCTTTGCATTAGCTTTTCTCTAATATTTCTCTAGCTCCGCTTTGGCTTTGCTTTGGTTTTACTCTGACTTAACTCTTTCTCTGCTCTAGCTCTGCTCTTGTTCCACTTTGGCTTTGTTTTGGCTTTCCTCAGGCTCCACTCTGGTTCCGCTCTGGCTTCTCTCCGGCTTCACCCTAACCTCATTCTAATCCCACTCTAAAATCACTCTAACTTGGCCCTGGCTTTGCTCTGGCTAGGTTCCGGCACACATATGCCCCCCCCGGGCTTCGCTCAGGTTTCGCTCTGGCCTCACACTAACTCCATTCTGCACCTTAACTCTGGCTTCGCTCTGGCTAGGCCCATGTCACCACTCCGGTCCCGCTCTGGCTCCAATCAGGCTCCGCTCTGGCTAAGCTCTGCCTTTGCTCTGGTTCCACTCTGGCTTTGCTCTGGCTAAGCTCCGGTGACTACTACGGTCCCGCTTTGGCTTGGCTCTGGCTCCAATCCAGTTCCGCTCTGGCTAAGCTCTGGCTTTGCTCTTGCTAAGCTCCGGTGACCACTATGGTCCCGCTTTGGCTTGGCTCTGGCTCCAATCCAGCTCCGCTCTGGCTAAGCTCTGGCTTTGCTCTGGTTCCACTCTGGCTTTGCTCTTGCTAAGTTCCGGTGACCACTACGGTCCCGCTTTGGCTTGCCTCTGGTTTCGCTCTGGCTACACTCTAACATTCTTTACGTTAACTCTGGCTTGGCTCTTACTAGGTTCCGGCCCCGCTCCGGCCCCGCTCTGACTTCGCTCTGGCCTCACACTAACTTCATTCTGTACCTTAACTCTGGCTTCGCTCTGGCTAGGCCCATGTCACCACTCCGGTCCCGCTCTGGTTCCAATCAGTCTGCGCTCTGGCTAAGCTCTGCCTTTGCTCTGGTTCCACTCTGGCTTTGCTCTTGCTAAGCTCCGGTGACCACTATGGTCCCGCTTTGGCTTGGCTCTGGCTCCAATCCAGCTCCGCTCTGGCTAAGCTCTGGCTTTGCTCTGGTTCCACTCTGGCTTTGCTCTTGCTAAGTTCCGGTGACCACTACGGTCCCGCTTTGGCTTGGCTCTGGTTTCGCTCTGGCCACACTCTAACATTCTTTACGTTAACTCTGGCTTGGCTCTTACTAGGTTCCGGCCCCGCTCCGGCCCCGCTCTGACTTCGCTCTGGCCTCACACTAACTTCATTCTGTACCTTAACTCTGGCTTCGCTCTGGCTAGGCCCATGTCACCACTCCGGTCCCGCTCTGGTTCCAATCAGGCTGCGCTCTGGCTAAGCTCTGCCTTTGCTCTGGTTCCACTCTGGCTTTGCTCTGGCTAAGCTCCGGTGACCACTACGGTCCCGCTTTGGCTTGGCTCTGGCTCCAATCCAGTTCCGCTCTGGCTTGGCTCTGGCTCCAATCCAGCTCCGCTCTGGCTAAGCTCTGGCTTGGCTCTGGCTTCGCTCTGGCTTCGCTCTGGTTTGGCTCTGGCTTCGCTCTGGCATCGCTCTTACTAGGATTCGGCCACCTCCCCGATCCCGCTCTGGCTTGGGTCTGGCTCCGCTCTGGCTTTGCTCTTGCTAAGTTCCGGTGACCACTACGGTCCCGCTCTGGCATGGGTCTGGCTCCGCTCTGGCTTCACTCTAACATTCTTTAGCTTAACTCTGGCTTGGCTCTTGCTAGGTTCCGGCCCCACTCCGGCCCTGCACTGGCTTCACTCTGGCCTCACACTAACTTCATAATGTCACTTAACTCTGGCTTGGCTCTGGTTTCGCTCTGGCTTTTCTCCGGCTTCACCCTAACCTCATTATAACCCCACTCTAAAATCACTCTAACTTGGCCCTGGCTTTGCTCTGTCTAGGTTCCGGCACACCTATGGTCCCCCCCGGGCTTCGCTCAGGTTTCGCTCTGGCCTCACACTAACTTCATTCTGTACCTTAACTCTGGCTTCGCTCTGGCTAGGCCCATGTCACCACTCCGGTCCCGCTCTGGTTCCAATCAGGGTGCGCTCTGGCTGCGCTCTGGCTTTACTCTGGTTCCACTCTGGCTTTGCTCTGGCTAAGCTCCGGTGACCACTACGGTCCCGCTTTGGCTTGGCTCTGGCTCCAATCCAGTTCCGCTCTGGTTCCACTCTGGCTTTGCTCTTGCTAAGCTCCGGTGACCACTACGGTCCCGCTTTGGCTTGGCTCTGGCTCCAATCCAGCTCCGCTCTGGCTAAGCTCTGGCTTTGCTCTGGTTCCACTCTGGCTTTCCTCTTGCTAAGTTCCGGTGACCACTACGGTCCCGCTTTGGCTTGGCTCTGGCTCCAATCCAGTTCCGCTCTGGCTAAGCTCTGGCTTTGCTCTGGTTCCACTCTGGCTTTGCTCTTGCTAAGTTCCGGTGACCACTACGGTCCCGCTTTGGCTTGGCTCTGGCTCCAATCCAGCTCCGCTCTGGCTAAGCTCTGGCTTTGCTCTGGTTCCACTCTGGCTTTGCTCTTGCTAAGTTCCGGTGACCACTACGGTCCCGCTTTGGCTTGGCTCTGGCTCCAATCCAGCTCCGCTCTGGCTAAGCTCTGGCTTTGCTCTGGTTCCACTCTGGCTTTCCTCTTGCTAAGTTCCGGTGACCACTACGGTCCCGCTTTGGCTTGGCTCTGGCTCCAATCCAGTTCCGCTCTGGCTTGACTCTGGCTCCAATCCAGCTCCGCTCTGGCTAAGCTCTGGCCCTGCTCTGGTTCCACTCTGGTTTGCTCTTGCTAAGTTCCGGTGAACACTACGGTCCCGCTTTGGCTTGGCTCTGGCTCCAATCCAGTTCCGCTCTGGCTTGGCTCTGGCTCCAATCCAGCTCCGCTCTGGTTAAGCTCTGGCTTTGCTCTGGTTCCACTCTGGCTTTGCTCTGGCTAGGTTCCGGTGACCACTACGATCCCGCTTTGGCTTGGCTCTGGTTTCGCTCTGGCTTCACTCTAACATTCTTTAAGTTAACTCTGGCTGGGCTCTTGCTAGGTTCCGGCCCCGCTCCGGCCCCGCTCCGGCTTCGCTCTGTCCTCACACTAACTTCATAATGTAACTTAACTCTGGCTTGGCTCTGGCTTCGCTCTGGCTTCGCTCTTGCTAGGATTCGGCCACCTCCCCGATCCCGCTCTGGCTTGGGTCTGGCTTCGCTCTGGCTTCACTCTAACATTCTTTAAGTTAACTCTGGCTTAGCTCTTGCTAGGTTCCGGCCCCACTCCGGCCCCGCTCTGACTTCGCTCTGTCCTCACACTAACTTCATAATGTAACTTAACTCTGGCTTGGCTCTGGCTTCGCTCTGGCATCGCTCTTGCTAGGATTCGGCCACCTCCCCGATCCCGCTCTGGCTTGGGTCTGGCTTCGCTCTGGCTTCACTCTAACATTCTTTAAGTTAACTCTGGCTTAGCTCTTGCTAGGTTCCGGCCCCGCTCCGGCCCCGCTCCGGCTTCGCTCTGTCCTCACACTAACTTCATAATGTAACTTAACTCTGGCTTGGCTCTGGCTTCGCTCTGGCATCGCTCTTACTAGGATTCGGCCACCTCCCCGATCCCGCTCTGGCTTGGGTCTGGCTCCGCTCTGGCTTCACTCTAACATTCTTTAGCTTAACTCTGGCTTAGCTCTTGCTAGGTTCCGGCCCCGCTCCGGCCCCCACTGGCTTGGGTCTGGCTCCGCTCTGGCTTCACTCTAACATTCTTTAGCTTAACTCTGGCATCGCTCTTGCTAGGATTCGGCCACCTCCCCGATCCCGCTCTGGCTTGGGTCTGGCTCCGCTCTGGCTTCACTCTAACATTCTTTAGCTTAACTCTGGCTTAGCTCTTGCTAGGTTCCGGCCCCGCTCCGGCCCCCACTGGCTTCACTCTGGCCTCACACTAACTTTATAATGTAACTTAACTCTGGCTTGGCTCTGGCTTGGCTCTGGCTTCGCTCTGGCATCGCTCTTACTAGGATTCGGCCACCTCCCCGATCCCGCTCTGGCTTGGGTCTGGCTCCGCTCTGGCTTCACTCTAACATTCTTTAGCTTAACTCTGGCCTAGCTCTTGCTAGGTTCCGGCCCCGCTCCGGCCCCCACTGGCTTCACTCTGGCCTCACACTAACTTTATAATGTAACTTAACTCTGGCTTGGCTCTGGCTTCGCTCTGGCATCGCTCTTGCTAGGATTCGGCCACCTCCCCGATCCCGCTCTGGCTTGGGTCTGGCTCCGCTCTGGCTTCACTCTAACATTCTTTAGCTTAACTCTGGCTTAGCTCTTGCTAGGTTCCGGCCCCGCTCCGGCCCCCACTGGCTTCACTCTGGCCTCACACTAACTTTATAATGTAACTTAACTCTGGCTTGGCTCTGGCTTGGCTCTGGTTTTGCTCTGGCGTCGCTCTTCCTAGGATTCGGCCACCTCCCCGATCCCGCTCTGGCTTGGGCCTGGCTCCGCTCTGTCTTCACTCAAACCTCACTCTAACTTCACTCTGTATTCACTCTAACTTGGCTCTAGGCTCCGGCCTACCTTCGGTCCCGCTCTGGCTTCGTACTGGTCTCACTCTAACTTCATTCTTTAACCTAATTCTGACTTGGCTCTGTCTTCACTCTGGCTTCGCTCTGGCTAGGTTCTGGCCCGCCTCCGGTCCTGCTCTGGTTTTGCTCTGGCCTCACACTAACTTCATACTGTAACCTAACACTGGCTTCGCTCTGGCTTGGCTCTGGCTCCACACTGGCTCCGCTCTGGCTAAGCACTGCCTTGGCTCTAGCTTTTCTGTTGCTTTTCTCTGGCTCCGCTCTGACTTTGCGCTCGGTTTGCTCTGGTTTTGCTCCCGCTTTGCTCTGGCTTTGCTCTGGCTCCACTCTGGCTCCGCTCTGGCTTTGGTTTGGCTTCGCTCTGAGTTTGTTCTGGCTCCGCTTTGGCTACACTTAGGCTCCACTCTGACTTTGCTTTGGCTTTACTTTGAATTTAGTTTAATTTACTTTATTTATCTTAGATCAGGGTCAAACACGTAAATGGACGCTGTTTGGGCGCTTGACATTAGCTCTCTCACCACCCAGAGGCTCCAAATAGAGAGATTTGGCTCGGTAGCCCGGGTACGCCAATTCCCGAACCTACCGCAGTAGGCCCCTGGGGGAGTATTATTGTTTCGTGTGATGTTTTCTATTATGTGTTTAAATCATAAGTAAGTTTAGTTTGTATACGGATGTTTACTTTACTTCCAAAGTAATACTGAGTGTCAGAATGGAAACTATCTCCATGTATATTGTTTCCCTTTCCTTCATTTTGTCTGTAGCATTCTTTAGGCAACAGCTGTTTAATTAACCTTGTTTTCACGTTTTGGTCTAGCACAGTTTATAGGTCCGAATTTCCAAAACCTAATATTATAATGTTTTTCAAAAAGGAACATATCCATGGACCAAATGCCGTTTTATTTATAGAAATTGTTTAGAAATTCGTGATATAGGAACTACAGTAGGTACAGCTAAAATATTTGTTTGTTAATATTCGTATTGCTTTAAGTGTCCATTAGTAAGATAATTGACAAGGAGAGTGTTACGCAATCAACTTCGGCATAATGACATGCAAGCTGGCGGCTATGTTTGGGTTGTGTCAGTAAACACTGACTTGGCAGTATGTCCAGCTTTAGTCATAGTGGTCCTGCTTCGATTAAAGGTAACCTTTCGAGGCAAATATTCAGCCTTATAATTTAGGCTCAATATCTTTATTGTATAATATTTCACTTTATTTTACTAAAAGGATAGCTGCATGAGAGATTAAGAATAGTGTCCCTATCCTCAATTTACCAAGCGGGATGGCTCAGACGGTTTGGTATATGGCCCACAATCGGGATGTCCAGGCGAATGTTGGGTAGGTTAATTACATCCCCCGAACTTCCTGTCTCACTATTTGATCTTCATTATCACTTCAGATCATCTCTCATCTGGTGGTCTCTTTCGGGGTATCGGCGGGAGTCTAAGCGCTGCATGGCAGGATGATGTGCTCGTGGTAATCCTCTTCTCCGGGAGGGTGGTCTCCAGACCAGCCTAGTGGGCGGTTTCAGGACCATGGAGGTGGGATGCCGTTTGTACCGGCCTACCAGGGAGATTTCAACTGGTCACAGGTGGGAATCCTGCCCTCTGCACTGTCGTTACTCCTTGGATTGCCGCCTTCTGTCTGATCTCCTCCTTCCTCCCTATAACTTGGGCCATAGGCATAATAGTCTGGTCGACGTACTGAATCCCCTCCGAAAAATAGATACTGTCCTATCATCAATTTAATTAGTAAAGGCCGGAGGGATGTGCGCTCGTACGCGATACAAGTTAGCTGGACGTAGGGTATGAATCACGTTACATGTACAGCATGACCATCAAATGTGCATACGTCGAAAACGACGTAACGTAGTACTCAGCGAACTAGTGGAACATTGTCCTGCAAATGTATGCTGACGCAAGGTCAAGGCGTAGTATAAAGGGACTGTTTTGTTTCCTCTCTCATTGATGCGGTTGTCATGGTCAGGCTGTACTGTCTGCCAATCACAAGAAGGCAAGAGAGGAATGAAGGGGAGAGGGGTTTGAACTGTTTATCTGCTCTGTTAGTGGATCTGTTTTTTAGGAAACGAGTGTATGAGAGTGCATGTGAGTCACCCATGTTGCCAGATCTAATGCTAGTTGCAGTGATATGTATGGGTGAGTTATGTGACAACTCTTGTGTATTTTAAACGAACCTAGCATCCTTGTCATACTCGGAAGGCGAACATAAACACCGTGATTACGTTACATATTCCTCTATTTTGCCTTCTTGTGCTGGGCAGACAGTACCTACCTGCTGTTGTTTAAATGTGCAAGCGATAACAGTACAGTCTATGTGCTCTATACCTATGGGAAAACGCACACATCTAGGGCCTTTATTAGCTAGTATAAATATCATGATTGTATCAAAGGTATGTCTAACAGTTTCTTGGTTTTTAATGCCAAACTATCATCTGGAGAAATAATGTAAATGTCTGACAGTATAACAAGCGGCAACTGGAGAAACAATCGTCGCTGATTTCTTTGTTGATGATACAAGATTACGTATGCCACAGTTGAGTGTAATGGTGCGACAATGTAACTCGTATGAGCCGGGGAAGCTATGGTTAGTTCATTTGCACCATAATAATTTGAATTTATTTCTGAAACATGTGGAATGAGGGGGTAGAGTTCTGAAGACGTAATATAACGCAATCTAGATAATAGAGCCTTACTCATTTCCACGATGTTGATATTTAGAGTTAGGAGAGCGAAGATCTGGCAGTGCAGTCAGAGCGTGATACAGCATGAACTAGATGAGCAATTGCTCGCTCATTTTCATCGCGGCTATTCAGTTTGTTTGAGACACAATTGGGAGTGCAATGATCTGGCATTATGCAACTACGTGAGCTGGAAAAATGATGAATAGCTCATTTCCGTCATGCTGACATGGGTCTGCTTCTGACACAGCTGGGACTGTAAACGTGTAGTAGTTTAAAATAGCGTGAACTGGAGAAGCGTCGACTGCTTTTTTATGTGATGATAATATGAGGTTATGTCTGATACAGCTGGGTGTGTGAGGGTCTGGCACTATAAAATCCCATACACGGGAGAAGCAAGTTTCAGTCATTTACTACCAATATGACATTGAAATGGTTGGGAGTGCAAAGATTTGTCGATATAAATAACATCATCTAGAGCAGCGATTGCCACTCATTTCCATCATATAGATATGAATGTCAGGGGCGGCCGGTAAGGTATTGTATTGATGGTGCCATAAATAAATAAGGGCTATTAAAATATAAATATGTGCACCAATTACGAACGATTTAGGTAATCTTATCAATAATCCAAACTATTTTATAATATACTGTACCATACAGAACGTACAGGGAAACGGAAATAGATATTTATTACATCGGTACTCTTGTTACGCACAGGTGTAACGAGTGCAGTAACAGTTTGATAATACAGTTCATGAAGAATGTGATACGAAGCGTTCGTGTACGATTTCGTGATAGAGAGGCAGTTATTATTATTGCTTTAGCCATAATTTTGCTCGCGCTGAAATCAAACGAAACAAACTCGAGAAATCTTTGTCTCACACTCACAAACACATACGAGCGAGCACACACGCACGCACACACAAGACGCAATTTTACACAGCAAAATGAGTAATCTGAATTTTTAAAAATTGTTTAATGAAATTACTAACTTTTAAAAATTAAAAGCGTTGTACTCACCGAAAGCAGCAACTCCATGACTTTATGAAGACAGCTTCAAATGAATTAGTAGGAACGGTATTGAACATCCATTCGTCGCTCCTTCTTGTTGGCAAATAAATCTATCATCTTTGAATTGAAATTGTCAATTTTGCACACGAACAGCTTTTCACAGGACAGCATTTCTAAGGCTCTCAATCGCTCTTCTTTCATTGTGTTTCGTAGAAAAGTTTTAATCCTCTTGAGCATTGAAAAGCATCGCTCAGCTTCTGATGTCGAGATAGGCATAGTAATTAACAGTTTCAAAACTTTAACAGTTTCTTCAAAAGCAGCACAGAGTTCATCCTCTAGAATCAGCGAAAGAAACGGAACCGCACCGGAAACTGCTCTTAACTCAGGCCTAGCATAGAACACTTGAAGCTCTCCCTTCAACTTTCTTTTCTCCAGAAATGTATATGTGTCCGTAATTTCAAGATATTTGTCTGTGAAATGTGTTACATAATTGTCAAACTGGCTTACATCAAATAAGTTGGTTGCAATTAGGTGCCCAGTGAACTGAAAACGTGATTTTATGTTCTCACTCGTTTCAATTGTTTCCATGACAGTAATAAGCTCCTTCCTGTTTTCATAAATATCCTTTACTACTCGCGAATGGTAATTCCTTCTTGTGAGAGACACACGGGGTAAGCTTTTCTGAATTATGCTATGCAACACTTTCGATCTTTGTGGCGAATTTGAAAAGAAAGAAGAAATGCCTGAAAGATGTGCAAAGAAGATGCGGGCTTTGCGATTAGTCGAGGCTGCAGTAGACATTATAAGGTTTAACTGGTGCGCATAGTAATGAATGTAGTGCGCATTTGGGTATTTGTCTTTTATTAATTTCTGTACTCCGTTTGACTCGCCACTCATAACGTTTGCACCATCGTAACTCTGAGCTATTAGTTTTGCTCGGTCATCTCCAATTAAGGGTTCGATTTCTTTCAGAATACACTCCGAGATAGACTGAGCATTCTGACCTTCTGGATTAACAAAATTCCAAAATCTTTCAACGGGGGTTCCATAAACAATGTATCGCAAAACAATAACCAACTGAAATTCGCAAGACACGTCAGTGGTTTCATCCGCGATTATTGCAACATAATCCGCACGCTTTATTTCTTTGCGCACTTCCTCGTGATACACTTCCAACATGCACTGCAGGAGTTCGTTTTGAACAGTCTTAGAAATGCCTTTGAAAACTGATGACTGACTGAGATGCACTTGAAGTTCTTTATCCAACTCCGCACTAAACTGAATGAGTTCACGAAAAAAAAACCTTATTTTGAGAGGCGTCAGATTCGTCGTACGCCTAAGAGCCAGCTCCAAAGCACCACAGAACCGAATACAGTTTATAATTAAGTTCAATATATACCTGTTCTTGTCTACTTGTTTGTTATGACTGTTAACTGCCTATACTGCGAATCTAATTTGTCCTGAATATTGGTTTTGCCTAGAAATGAAAGACTCAGAACATTGTCCATGTGTCGCTTCGATGTTTCATGCACTTTCATTTTAGACCATAAATGCCCAATATCAGTTATTCCAGTCTTACACCAATGGACATCTCCCCCAAATAACACACAAGGAAAACAAAAAACTGCATTTTTTTCATCACAGCCGCAAATCCATTTGTTCTTTTGATAAATATCGGGATTAAACTTACGGCATCGATTTTTTGTTTGCTGCTGCAGATTCAGATTCGGGAGTGGCCTACCCATTGTTTTTATCTGAATTTTTTCACTTAGAGTCCTGTTACTAAATGAAGTTTTCAATAATTCACTCACCTTGTTCATGTTCGTAACTTTACTGTGAATTTTAACTTAAAGAAAAAACACTGAACACTGTTTTAAAAATCCGTGCTCACGATGAACTACAGCACTACAGGAGCACATACAGAACTACTCTACCATTGCTTTGAAAACATGTGTCCAACACATGCTGGACGCGCGGGTTTTATGTTCTACCAACAAAACTGCTGCTGTAAAATATGCACATGTTGAAATACTGTCTCTAAATTTTAAAATCCAATACTATTTTCACATTAAAAACCCAATTAATTTTATTTATATTTATGTGTTGTGTTTCTGCAACTGATTTCATTAAGCATTAATTTGCGTTTTGAAGTTCCTCAGCATTAACTTCAGTAGGATGGTGACACTGCATTAAAGGAAGGTTTATCGCGAAATGTATTCTTACCATTGTCTTTCGCTAGATGGCAGGATCGTGGTTCTCTGAAGTCCCGTGTTTTACTGCACTCTAACGGGCAAAGTGTAAGTTATGCGCCAGAGAAATCCCGGCACTACCTTCTCTGACTTTCTTCCATAAGAAACCGTGTATAAGCAGACATCTTAGCCCCTAGCCCTAACACAGGCGTTTATGAGCGTAGACGGTGCCGTTCAGGAATCGGCACCAAGCTACGGAAAACAACCAAGAGAGAGCGCTGGCGTTCAACGCGCCTATTCAAACGAGGGAGCAACTACTCATAAACAATTCCTTTTGCGCAATTCTTATACACTTCTCTTTCTTTCGCTTTCATACAGATGGTGCCATGGCACAGCGGCACTACCTCAGAAGCCGCCCCTGATGAATGTGTTTCTGAAGTAGTTCGACCTGTAAGTGCTTAAAACTCCACTCCTATATCTGTAAATGTCTTGATATATAATAATAGTAACCTGAAAAGCGAAATGTCTCTCATTCCCATCTCGTAAGTATGAGCTTCTTTCTGTCGCAGTTGGGACTGTAAGTTACTATTATGTGTTTCAAATGGGAAGAGTTCTGGAGTCCAGCTAATCAGATGCCGTATCACACTGAGCGTTGCCAGCTTGTTACCCCACTCCTTTTATATTTCCCTCTCTCTCGCACACTCATACAACATGCATGTCTGCTTCGCACAGACGTAAGGGTAAGCAAATTAATTTTAAAAACTTTTACAATGATGTAGTTGCCAAAATCAAAATTGGGAAAAAGCATTTTAGCAAATTATGTATATTTTTAAATACTATAACTATAATTATAATTATAGTTCACGAACTACCTGGTTTTCTATTCCAATGGAACTGCCAGTGGCTCATTCATATCGCTGTCAATATCACTTCCATTAAGAGACAATTCGTCATTGTCACTGTCTTCATCGTCTGAGTCTTGCAAATTTATGATTATAGGTTCCAAAATCTCGTCACGTGCTATATCTTTCATAAAATTCTCTTCTTAAAGGTTTTCCGCATGCCTTAGGGCATTTTTTCCAGTCCTGTTGTGTTACCTTGTCAATTTCGTGAACAAGTCGTTCAACGTCCGTCAGTTTAAGAGTATTATTTATGTTTGAAATCCCCCTTTTTATTTGAGCCCACACAAACTCAATTTGATTATAATGGCAGTGGTAAGGTGGGAGGTGTATTACCTCATGTCCCATTACAATTGCAAGTTGATCCAGCTGATACACTTTTTCTGTGCTTTTAAACATAAGTACTCTTTGCAATAACTCATTTTTAGTTTCTGTTTCCGAAAAGTTTTTGAAGAACGTGTGCACCTTAAAAATAATACTTCGAGCCTGACTTCACAATACCTGCCTTTTTGACTCACCACTAAATTCACCGCCAGAAGTCATTGCACTATTTAACTCTTACTTTACTGTTGTGTAAACAACAACTGAATGATATCGATCTGAACTCTCCAGAGTAAATAAACACTTCTTATACAGCATTAATTCACAAACATAAGCATACAGCATTCCACAGGCTAACAGGAAATGACGTGTTTGTTCTTTCTCGAATTTACACCTTGACTTATTCACAGTAATTCTTTTATCACACCATGTCAGTTGTTTAAATTTCAGTTCTGAGTAATTAAAGGTATATGTACATACGCACACACCAACCACTTTGAACTCTCTAGAGCAAATAGAAATTACGAAACTTCATAAACAAATATATAATGTGACCAGTCACGTTCTGCCAGTACAGCAGGAAATTTGTTTCCTCTCGCTCGAATTGGCTTATTAAAATTAATTTTTTTATCACCTCATGTCAGTTCTGAGTAATTACAAATATACGTTCACGCATACATGGCAACCAATAATGATATTCATACAGTGCTTACGTCGCGATTTATTGTTATAATACAGGTAATAGTGGTTTATTTATTTGTATTAGAAAAACTATTTGAGCTAAAAATATGGGGTTTTATGGTTATGTTAGATACATTACTCTCTACCTTCCACATGGATCAGTTTTGGAAATATCTCAATTTTGTTTTGGCGCGAATAGTACTTATTAGAAATTGATTAGATTGGCGCTCCTTACACACCACATAGGGGGAATGCAATACAACACCGCAGTACTCCGATTGGTTGCTCATCTAGCAGCGCTCAAGGACAAACACCTTCCCATTTGAAACACATAATAGAAATATAATACCGTGAGCCCAAGAACGATAAGTTCTCATTTTCATTATGAAGATATGAGCTTGTTTCTGAGACGGTTGGAAGTGCAAAGGTCTCTCAGTATAATATAGTGAGCTGGGCGTCAGATAAATCCCTCGTTTCTATTATTACGATTCCAGTTTGTGCCTAGTACAGTCTGTACGCTATGCTGAAGAAGAAAAGGTTCACATATTTGACTCATAATGTGGACTTGTTTCTGGTATGTACAGTTTGTAATATAAATGTCTGACATAACATAGCGTGAGCTGGAGAGCTGCTTAGTTCCATCTTTATGATGCAAGCGCTAGTGATACTGATTGAAGTGTAAAGGTCTGGCAATAAAATAACTTGAACCGGAGAAGCGATTGTTCGGACAGTTGTGTCTGAAAACGTATAGCAGTACAACATAGCATAAGTTGGAGAAGAGAGGGCTGTTTCATCATAATATAAAATTGTTTCTGAAGCATTTTGGAAGATAAAGTTCAGACAATATGACGAGCTGAAGAAAAGATAGCTAGGACATTAGCGCCGCGATGATATAAAAATCATTTCTGACACATTAGGAAGCGCGAAAATCAAACTGCAGAAAGCTGTAAGAGCTGGACAAGCTGCGCAAGCAGGACAAACTATTGGCATCATGAACGTGTTTTTTTTTGGGGGGGGGGGACATAGCTGAGAATGTCGTGGTCTTGCAATACAATATAATGTGAATTCAAAAGCCAATGACGCGTTCTTTTCTTTCATGATATGAGCCTTTAGAGGAATATGAGTGCAATTCTATAACTGGCGGCCGCGCCGTGGCTGAGTGTTTAGACCACTTGAATCTCTCCAACGCGGCCGATTTCGATCCCAGGCGACCGCAAAGTGAGATTTGTGGTGGACAAATCCGGGATCTCCGGTTTCACCCGACATTTCATTACAACCGAGCTCTGTCTTCCTCTAACGCATCATCACTGTCCCCTCCTGTCTCCTATTAACTAAAAGCGGGCGTTAAACACTACACATTTCACGGAATTGGTACAGGTGTCTGTGTACAGAACTATAACCACCTAATTAGTTCAGGTGCTATGGAGGTCCAGAACTATAACCACCCCAGTAGTTCAGGTGTATGTGTACAGTACTATAACCACCCAACTAGTTCAGGTGTATGTGTACAGAACTATAACCACCTAATTAGTTCAGGTGCTATGGAGGTCCAGAATTATAACCACCCCGGTAGTTCAGGTGTATGTGTACAGAACTATAACCACCTAATTAGTTCAGGTGCTATGGAGGTCCAGAATTATAACCACCCCAGTAGTTCAGGTGTATGTGTACAGAACTATAACCACCTAATTAGTTCAGGTGCTATGGAGGTCCAGAATTATAACCACCCCAGTAGTTCAGGTGTATGTGTACAGAACTATAACCACCTAATTAGTTCAGGTGCTATGGAGGTCCAGAATTATAACCACCCCAGTAGTTCAGGTGTATGTGTACAGTACTATAACCACCCAACTAGTTTAGGTGTATGTGTACACAACTATAACCACCCAACTAGTTCTGGTGTATGTGTACAGTACTATAACCACCCAACTAGTTCTGGTGTATGTGTACAGAACTATAACCACCCAACTAGTTCAGGTGTATGTGTACAGTACTATAACCACCCAACTAGTTCAGGTGTATGTGTACAGAACTATAACCACCTAATTAGTTCAGGTGCTATGGAGGTCCAGAATTATAACCACCCCAGTAGTTCAGGTGTATGTGTACAGAACTATAACCACCTAATTAGTTCAGGTGCTATGGAGGTCCAGAATTATAACCACCCCAGTAGTTCAGGTGTATGTGTACAGAACTATAACCACCTAATTAGTTCAGGTGCTATGGAGGTCCAGAATTATAACCACCCCAGTAGTTCTGGTGTATGTGTACAGTACTATAACCACCCAACTAGTTCTGGTGTATGTGTACAGAACTATAAACACCCAACTAGTTCAGGTGTATGTGTACAGTATTATAACCACCCAACTAGTTCAGGTGTATGTGTACAGAACTATAACCACCCAACTAGTTCAGGTGCTATGGAGGTCCAGAATTATAACCACCCCAGTAGTTCAGGTGTATGTGTACAGTACTATAACCACCCAACTAGTTCAGGTGTATGTGTACAGAACTATTACCACCCAACTAGTTCTGGTGTATGTGTACAGTACTATAACCACCCAACTAGTTCTGGTGTATGTGTACAGAACTATAACCACCCAACTAGTTCTGGTGTATGTGTACAGTACTATAACCACCCAACTAGTTCAGGTGTATGTGTACAGAACTATAACCACCCAACTAGTTCAGGTGTATGTGTACAGTACTATAACCACCCAACTAGTTCTGGTGTATGTGTACAGAACTATAAGCACCTAATTAGTTCAGGTGCTATGGAGGTCCAGAATTATAACCACCCCAGTAGTTCAGGTGTATGTGTACAGAACTATAACCACCCAATTAGTTCAGGTGTATGTGTACAGTACTATAACCACCCAACTAGTTCAGGTGTATGTGTACAGTACTATAACCACCCAACTAGTTCAGGTGTATGTGTACAGTACTATCACCACCCAATTAGTTCAGGTGCTATGGAGGTCCAGAATTATAACCACCCCAGTAGTTCAGGTGTATGTGTACAGTACTATAACCACCCAACTAGTTCAGGTGTATGTGTACAGTACTATAACCACCCAACTAGTTCAGGTGTATGTGTACAGAACTATAAGCACCTAATTAGTTCAGGTGCTATGGAGGTCCAGAATTATAACCACCCCAGTAGTTCAGGTGTATGTGTACAGAATTATAACCACACAATTAGTTCAGGTGTATGTGTACAGAACTATAACCACCTAATTAGTTCAGGTGCTATGGAGGTCCAGAATTATAACCACCCCAGTAGTTCAGGTGCTATGGAGGTCCAGAATTATAACCACCCCAGTAGTTCAGGTGTATGTGTACAGTACTATAACCACCCCAGTAGTTCAGGTGTATGTGTACAGTACTATAACCACACCAGTATTTCAGGTGTATGTGTACAGTACTATAACCACCCAACTAGTTCAGGTGTATGTGTACAGAACTATAACCACCGAATTAGTTCAGGTGCTATGGAGGTCCAGAATTATAACCACCCAACTAGTTCAGGTGATGTGTACAGTACTATAACCACCCAACTAGTTCAGGTGTATGTGTACAGAACTATAACCACCCAACTAGTTCAGGTGTATGTGTACAGTACTATAACCATCCAACTAGTTCTGGTGTATGTGTACAGAACTATAACCACCGAATTAGTTCAGGTGCTATGGAGGACCAGAAATATAACCACCCAACTAGTTCAGGTGTATGTGTACAGTACTATAACCACCCAACTAGTTCAGGTGTATGTGTACAGAACTCTAACCACCTAATTAGTTCAGGTGCTATGGAGGTCCAGAAATATAACCACCCAACTAGTTCAGGTGTATGTGTACAGTACTATAACCACCCAACTAGTTCAGGTGTATGTGTACAGTACTATAGCCACCCAACTAGTTCTGGTGTATGTGTACAGAACTATAAGCACCTAATTAGTTCAGGTGCTATGGAGGTCCAGAATTATAACCACCCCAGTAGTTCAGGTTTATGTGTACAGTACTATAACCACCCAACTAGTTCAGGTGTATGTTTACAGAACTATAACCACCTAATTAGTTCAGGTGCTATGGAGGTCCAGAATTATAACCACCCAACTAGTTCAGGTGTATGTGTACAGTACTATAACCACCCAACTAGTTCAGGTGTATGTGTACAGAACTATAACCACCTAATTAGTTCAGGTGCTATGGAGGTCCAGAAATATAACCACCCAACTAGTTCAGGTGTATGTGTACAGTACTATAACCACCCAACTAGTTCAGGTGTATGTGTACAGTACTATAGCCACCCAACTAGTTCTGGTGTATGTGTACAGAACTATAAGCACCTAATTAGTTCAGGTGCTATGGAGGTCCAGAATTATAACCACCCCAGTAGTTCAGGTGTATGTGTACAGTACTATAACCACCCAACTAGTTCAGGTGTATGTGTACAGAACTATAACCACCTAATTAGTTCAGGTGCTATGGAGGTCCAGAATTATAACCACCCAACTAGTTCAGGTGTATGTGTACAGTACTATAACCACCCAACTAGTTCAGGTGTATGTGTACAGAACTATAACCACCTAATTAGTTCAGGTGCTATGGAGGTCCAGAATTATAACCACCCAACTAGTTCCGGTGTATGTGTACAGTACTATAACCACCCAACTAGTTCAGGTGTATGTGTACAGTACTATAACCACCCAACTAGTTCAGGTGTATGTGTACAGTACTATAACCACCCAACTAGATCTGGTGTATGTGTACACAACTATAACCACCTAATTAGTTCAGGTGCTATGGAGGTCCAGAAATATAACCACCCAACTAGTTCAGGTGTATGTGAACAGTACTATAACCACCCAACTAGTTCAGGTGTATGTGTACAGTACTATAACCACCCAACTAGTTCAGGTGTATGTGTACAGTACTACAACCACCCAACTAGTTCAGGTGTATGTGTACAGAACTATAACCACCCCAGTAGTTCAGGTGTATGTGTACAGAACTATAACCACACCAGTAGTTCCGGTGCATGTTTACAGAACTATAACCACCCCAGTAGTTCAGGTGTATGTGTACAGAACTATAACCATCCAACTGGTATAAGTTTATGTTTACAAAACTATAACCATACAACAGGTATAGGTTTATGTGTACAGAACAAAACCATACAACTGGTTTAAGTTAATATGAACAAAACTATAACCATATAGCTCATAAAAGTTTATGTGTAAAGAACTATAACTATACAACTGGTATAAGTTTATGTGTACAGAACTATAACCACACAACTGGTATAAGCTTATGTTTACAGAACTATAACCATACAACTGGCATAAGTTTATATGTACAGAACTATAACCATACAACTTGTGTAGGTTTATGTGTACAGAACTATAACCATACAACTGGTATAAGTTTATGTGTACAGAACTATAACCATATAGCTCATATAAGTTTATGTGTACAGAACTATAACTATGCAACTGGCATAAGTTTATATGTACAGAACTATAACCATACAACTGGTATAGGTTTATGTGTACAGAACTATAACCATATAGCTCATATAAGTTTATGTGTACAGAACTATAACTATGCAACTGGCATAAGTTTATATGTACAGAACTATAACCATACAACTGGTATAAGTTTATGTGTACAGAACTATAACCATATAGCTCATATAAGCTTATGTGTACAGAACTATAACTATTCAACTGGTATAAGTTTATGTGTACAGAACTATAACCATAAAAGTGGTACACCTTTATGTACAGAACTATAACCATACAACTGGTATAAGTTTATGTGTACAGAACTATAACCATACAACAGGTATAAGTTTATGTGTACAGAACTATAACCATACAACTGGCATAAGTTTATATGTACAGAACTATAACCATACAACTGGTGTAGGTTTATGTACAGAACTTTAACCATACAACTGGTATAAGTTTATGTGTACAGAACGATAACCATACAACTTGTGTAGGTTTATGTACAGAACAATAACCATACAACTGGCATAAGTTTATATGTACAGAACTAAAACCATACAACTGGTGTAGGTTTATGTACAGAACTATAACCATACAACTGGCATAAGTTTATATGTACAGAACTATAACCATACAACTTGTGTAGGTTTATGTACAGAACTATAACCATACAACTGGTATAAGTTTATGTGTACAGAACTATAACCATACAACTTGTGTAGGTTTATGTACAGAACTATAACCATACAACTGGCATAAGTTTATATGTACAGAACTATAACCATACAACTGGTGTAGGTTTATGTACAGAACTATAACCAATCAAATGGTATAAGTTTATGTGTACAGAACTATAACCATACAACTTGTGTAGGTTTATGTACAGCACTATAACCATACAACAGGCATAGGTTTATATGTACAGAACTATAACCATACAACTGGTGTAGGTTTATGTACAGAACTATAACCATACAACTGGTATAAGTTTATATGTACAGAACTATAACCATACAACTGGTGTAGGTTTATGTACAGAACTATAACCATACAACTGGTATAAGTTTATGTGTACAGAACTATAACAATATATAGCTCATATAAGTTTATGTGTACAGATCTATAACTATGCAACTGGTATAAGTTTATGTGTACAGAACTATAACCATACAACTGGTATAAGTTTATGTGTACAGAACTATAACCATAAAAGTGGTACAACTTTTGGACAGAACTATAACCATACAGCTGGTATAAGCTTATGTGTACAGAACTATAACCATACAACTGGTGTAGGTTTATGTTCAGAACTATAACCATACAACTGGTATAAGTTTATATGTACAGATCTATAACCATACAACTGGTGTAAGTTTATGTACAGAACTATAACCATACAACTGGTATAAGTTTATATGTGCAGAACTATAACCATACAACTGGTGTAGGTTTATGTGCAGAACGATAACCGTACAACTGGTGTAAGTTTATGTGTACAGATCTATAACCATACAACTGGTGTAGGTTTATGTACAGAACTATAACAATACAACTGGTATAAGTTTATGTGTACAGATCTATAACCATACAACTGGTGTAAGTTTATTTGTACAGAACTATAACCAGACAACTAATATAAGTTGATGTGTACAGATCTATAACCATACAACTGGTGTAAGTTTATGTACAGAACTATAACCATACAACTGGTATAAGTTTATGTGTACAGATCTATTACCATACAACTGGTGTAAGTTTATGTGTACAGATCTATAACCATACAACTGGTGTAAGTTTATGTACAGAACTATAACCATACAACTGGTATAAGTTTATGTGTACAGATCTATAACCATACATCTGGTATTAGTTTATGTGTACAGATCTATAACCATACAACTGGTGTAAATTTATGTGTACAGAACTATAACGATACAACTAATATAAGTTGATGTGTACAGATCTATAACCATACAACTGGTGTAGGTTTATGTACAGAACTATAACCATACAACTGGTATAATTTTATGTGTACAGATCTATAACCATACAACTGGTGCAAGTTGATGTGTACAGAACTATAACCATACATCTAGTATAAGGTGATGTGTACAGATCTATAACCATACAACTGGTATAAGTTGATATGTACAGATCTATAGCCATACAACTGGTATAAGTTAATGTGTACAGAACTATAACCATACAACTGGTATAAGTTGATGTGTACAGAACTATAACCATACAACTGGTATAAGTTGATGTGTACAGAGCTATAATCATACAACTGGTATAAGTTGATGTGTACAGAACTATAACCATATAACTGGTATAAGTTGATGTGTACAGATCTATAACCATACAACTGGTGTAAGTTTATGTGATCAGAACTATCACCATACAACTGGTATAAGTTGATGTGTAAAGATCTATAACCATACAACTGGTTAAGTTGATGTGTACAGAACTATAACCATACAACTAGTATAAGTTGATGTGTACAGAACTATAACCGTATAACTGGTATAAGTTGATGTGTACAGATCTATAACCATACAACTGGTGTACGTGTATGTGTACAGAACTCTAACCATACAGCTGGTATAAGTCGATGTGTACAGATCTATAACCATACAACTGTTGTAAGTTTATGTGTACAGAACTATAACCATACAACTAATATAAGTTGGTGTGTACAGATCTATAACCATACAACTGGTGTAAGTTTATGTGTACAGAACTATAACCATACAACTAATATAAGTTGATGTGTACAGATCTCTAGCCATACAACTGGTGTAAGTTTATGTGTACTGAACTATAACCATACAACTAATATAAGTTGATGTGTACAGATCTATAAGCATACAAATGGTGTAAGTTTATGTGTCCAGAACTATAACCACACAACTAATATAAGTTGATGTGTACAGATCTACAACCATACAACTGGTGTAAGTTTATGTGTACAGAACTATAACCATACAACTAATAAAAGTTGATGTGTACAGATCTATAACCATACAACTGGTGTAAGTTTATGTGTACAGAACTATAACCATACAACTGGTATAATTTTATGTGTACAGAACTATAACACCATAGAACTGGTATAAGTTTATGTGTACAGAACTATAACCATACAACTGGTATAGGTTTATGTGTACAGAACTATAACCATACAACTGGTATAAGTTGGTGTACAGAACTATAACCATCCAACTGGTGTAGGTATATCTGTACAGAACTATAACCATCCAACTGGTGTAGGTTTATGTGTACAGAACTATAACCATCCAACTGGTGTAGGTTTATGTGTACAGAACTATAACCATCCAACTGGTGTAGGTTTATGTGTACAGAACTATACCCATACAACTGGTGTAGTTTTATGTGTACAGAACTATAACCATCCAACTGGTGTAGGTTTATGTGTACAGAACTATAACCATACAACTGGTATAGGTTTAGGTGTACAGAACTATAACCATACAACTGGTGTAGGTTTATGTGTACAGAACTATAACCATACAACTGGTATAGGTTTATGTGTACAGAACTATAACCATACAACTGGTATAGGTTTATGTGTACAGAATTATAACCATACAACTGGTATAGGTTTATGTGTACAGAACTATAACCATACAACTGGCGTAGGTTTATGTGTACAGAACTATAATCATACAACTGGTGTAGATTTATGTGTACAGAACTATAACCATACAACTGGTGTAGGTTTATGTGTACAGAACTATAACCATACAACTGGTATAGGTTTATGGGTACAGAACTATAAACCTACAACTGGTATAAGTTTGTGTACAGAACTATAACCATACAACTGGTATAATTTTATGTGTACAGAACTATAACACCATAGAACTGGTATAAGTTTATGTGTACAGAAGTATAACCATACAACTGGTGTAAGTTTATGTGTACAGAACTATAACCATACAACTGGTATAGGTTTATGTGTACAGAACTATAACCATACAACTGGTATAGGTTTAGGTGTACAGAACTATAACCATACAACTGGTGTAGGTTTATGTGTACAGAACTATAACCATACAACTGGTATAGGTTTATGTGTACAGAACTATAACCATACAACTGGTATAGGTTTATGTGTACAGAATTATAACCATACAACTGGTATAGGTTTATGTGTACAGAACTATAACCATACAACTGGCGTAGGTTTATGTGTACAGAACTATAATCATACAACTGGTGTAGATTTATGTGTACAGAACTATAACCATACAACTGGTGTAGGTTTATGTGTACAGAACTATAACCATACAACTGGTGTAGGTTTATGTGTACAGAACTATAACCATACAAGTGGTATAAGTTTATGTGCACAGAACTATAACCATACAACTGGTATAAGTTTATGTGTACAGAACTATAACCATACAACTGGTATATGTTTTTGTGTACAGAACTATAAACATACAACTGGTATAAGTTTGTGTACAGAACTATAAACATACAACTGGTATAAGTTTATGTGTACAGAACTATAACCATACAACTGGTATAGGTTTTTGTGTACAGAACTATAACCATACAACTGGTATAGGTTTATGGGTACAGAACTATAAACCTACAACTGAAATAAGTTTGTGTACAGAACTATAACCATACAACTGGTATAATTTTATGTGTACAGAACTATAACACCATAGAACTGGTATAAGTTTATGTGTACAGAAGTATAACCATACAACTGGTATAGGTTTATGTGTACAGAACTATAACCATACAACTGGTATAAGTTGGTGTACAGAACTATAACCATACAACTGGTATAAGTTTATGTGTACAGAACTATAACCATACAACTGGTATAGGTTTTTGTGGACAGAACTATAACCATACAACTGGTATAGGTTTATGGGTACAGAACTATAAACCTACAACTGGTATAAGTTTATGTGTACAGAACTATAACCATACAACTGGTATAAGTTTGTGTACAGAACTATAACCATACAACTGGTATAAGTTTATGTGTACAGAACTATAACCATACAACTGGTATAGGTTTTTGTGTACAGAACTATAACCATACAACTGGTATAGGTTTATGGGTTCAGAAATATAAACCCACAACTGGTATGAGTTTGTGTACAGAACTATAACCATACAACTGGTATAATTTTATGTGTACAGAACTATAACACCATAGAACTGGTATAAGTTTATGTGTACAGAACTATAACCATACAACTGGTATAGGTTTATGTGTACATAACTATAACCATACAACTGGTGTAGGTTTATGTGTACAGAACTATAACCATACAACTGGTATAAGTTTATGTGTACAGAACTATAACCATAGAACTGGTGTAGATTTATGTGTACAGAACTATAACAATCCAAGTGGTATAAGTCGGTGTACAGAACTATAACCATACAACTGGTATAAGTTTATGTGTACAGAACTATAACCATACAAGTGGTATAAGTTTATGTGTACAGAACTATAAGCATACAACTGGTATAGGTTTATGTGTACAGAACTATAATCATACAACTGGTATAAGTTTATGTGTACAGAACTATAACCATACAACTGGTATAGGTTTATGGGTACAGAACTATAAACCTACAACTGGTATAAGTTTGTGTACAGTACTATAACCATACAACTGGTATAATTTTATGTGTACAGAACTATAACACCATAGAACTGGTATAAGTTTATGTGTACAGAAGTATAACCATACAACTGGTATAGGTTTATGTGTACAGAACTATAACCATACAACTGGTATAAGTTTATGTGTACAGAACTATAACCATACAACTGGTATAAGTTTATGTGTACAGAACTATAACCATACAACTGGTATAGGTTTTTGTGGACAGAACTATAACCATACAACTGGTATATGTTTATGGGTACAGAACTATAAACCTACAACTGGTATAAGTTTATGTGTACAGAACTATAACCATACAACTGGTATAAGTTTGTGTACAGAACTATAACCATACAACTGGTATAAGTTTATGTGTACAGAACTATAACCATACAACTGCTATAGGTTTTTGTGTACAGAACTATAACCATACAACTGGTATAGGTTTATGGGTACAGAAATATAAACCTACAACTGGTATAAGTTTGTGTACAGAACTATAACCATACAACTGGTATAATTTTATGTGTACAGAACTATAACACCATAGAACTGGTATAAGTTTATGTGTACAGAACTATAACCATACAACTGGTATAGGTTTATGTGTACAGAACTATAACCATACAACTGGTGTAGGTTTATGTGTACAGAACTATAACAATCCAACTGTTATAAGTTTATGTGTACAGAACTATAACCATACAACTGGTGTAGATTTATGTGTACAGAACTATAACAATCCAACTGGTATAAGTCGGTGTACAGAACTATAACCATACAACTGGTATAAGTTTATGTGTACAGAACTATAACCATACAAGTGGTATAAGTTTATGTGTACAGAACTATAAGCATACAACTGGTATAAGTTTATGTGTACAGAACTATAACCATACAAGTGGTATAAGTTTATGTGTACAGAACTATAACCATACAAGTGGTATAAGTCGGTGTACAGAACTATAACCATACAACTGGTATAAGTTTATGTGTACAGAACTATAACGATACAAGTGGTATAAGTTTATGTGTACAGAACTATAAGCATACAACTGGTATAGGTTTATGTGTACAGAACTATAATCATACAACTGATATAAGTTTATGTGTACAGTACTATAACCATACAACTGGTATAGGTTTATGTGTACAGAACTATAACCATACAACTGGTATAAGTTTATGTGTACAGAACTACAACCATACAACTGGTATAAGTTTATGTGTACAGATCTATAGTCATGTAACTGGTGCAGGTGTTTGTGCTATAAGCTGTACAGCTGGAGGAACCAAAATATTTAATGTGTACCTATATGTGTGCATATCTATAACCACGCAACTGGTACCGGTGTATTTGCATACAACTATAGTCATGGGACTGGTTTGGGTGTACATATGTATGCAGACCTAAAAAGTTCACAGCTTGTGGAACTACAAGGGTAAATGTCTATATCTGTCAGTCTATATGCCTTGGAGCTGGAGGTTCCAGAAGGGAAAAAATGTGCAGATGTGTTAACCACATAGTTAATGGTAGCCGATATTGCTGACACCTATTACTAGGTAGTCATCTTCCTAGTCTCACTACTGGTAGCGATTTTGATTGAGAGGTCTTAAGATCCAGAGGGGTACAGGTGTATGTGCGGCGATCAATTAGCCACGCAGTTGGCAGTAAGCTATCGTGGAGTAGACAGCCTTGGTCACTCGCTCTGTCTTCGTCACACGCGTTCCCCGTGTCGCTACACGTTCTCACATGTACCAGTATTTCGTTGTGAAAGTGATAGTGTCTGTTGTGTCTAGTAATGCCGGAGGAAATGGCATCTGAACTGTAAGTTTTAGAATATAAGTTGTAGTTCGCAATCATATTGTTTCATAACTTTGATTCTTTTCCTGTGCTGAGTTACACACTCATCCACTTATTATCTGTGGCAGTTTATATAAAGTTGCAATGCGATATAACGTGCTGTAATAGTATTCTTTTTTTTCTTCAAAATTATGTATTTGACGGGTTAAGTCCTAGAAATTGAAATCCCAATATGCGCAATCATATATGTATGGATTTTAATTGGTGTTTCGGCTTAGAATATCCTGTCATATGGTTTGTATACAAATGACATTGAAGTTTTAGGGAGCGAAAAGATATGATAGTAAAATCTCCATGAAAGGCCGGCAAAGACTGCCATTTGTTTTATATTGAGCACAAATTAAATACCACGTCTTTAAAATTCCTGGTAGTTTTTATATATGTGATTTTTAAATGTTTTTGATAGACATTCAAATATTTATGACAACTTATTGTAAAACTGTGTTTTTACCTAACTGGTCTCTTTACATGATTTGTTTAAAACTACAGTGGAAGGGAGTATGAAGAACTATTGTTGCTAAGTTTCCCAAATTAAGAAAGATGAACATAGTTCACGGTATGGACAAATGATACTTAAATAGTTGTTTAACATACATTAGTACTATTAATCTTAGAAATGCAACACATGAAGTCAATACTTCAATTATGATTTATGTTGTAAATCCATATTAGAATGACCATCGCAATCCGATTACGTCATACCACTTTTAACCAACAAGGCGCTACGAAACGTGTTTCAGTCTCCCACATTTTTTCCACCTCCATAGCATTTGTTTGTTTACATCACCTCCTTAGCATCTGTTAATTTGTTTGCGATCGTCATTTGCTCTTGGCATAGATATTCAAAGTTAATTTAAGCAATACAGTAGGACACCAAACAGAAGGAGAAACAGAGAGAATAGGTGGAAGGGAGCAGTTCAAAAAATTAATTTTGTTAATTCATATCGTATTTGTTTATTTCTTGTAATCTATAAATACTTTTTTTAAACTCTTTTATCTATGTAAATTGACAAGATTTATAAAATCCCACAGATAATTTTCTCAAGACGAAACTGTAGTAAGGAGACTGTCGATAAATGATAATAAATTATTCTACCATAAGAATACCCATTAAGGGAATTTTTTTATTTTATATATGAATCTTGCGAGACAAGACATTAAAACGTCCTTTATAGGTTGGTAATTAAGAGCGATAATTCTGAGACAGCTACAATTTACAGCAAATTTTAAATGACATTTTCCTTTGAATTACTTTATTTTTAAATTGTCAAAGTATACCTTCTATTTAAAATATAATAAAATATGTGCTTGAGCTATTATAAATTACATCTGCATTGTTGGGCAGTTTTATATAGGCTTCCATAAACCCAAAGTTAAAGAGGAATAAAGTTCAGCCTCATGATAAGACATGATCATAGTATCTTTTAGCAAATATTGCTTATCTTCCATATATCAGGTAAAATGCGTTTAAACTATTCTCACGTGCAGAGAGCTTGTAAAATCTAACACTTCCCTTCTGCTTCTTTGTTCTATAGGAACTTAAATATAGCAATGCACTCAAACTGATGGAAACTGTTGAGTACTTCCCCTGCAGCGCCATCTTTGTGTAATACGTTTCACAGATTACCGGTATATAAAAGTAATATTTCAATAGAATGCAAATGTGATATCGGACAATTTGTACGCAGGAGTTTGTTAGATTGGGATTATTGTCAAAGTGAATTTATTTCCTGGTCATAATTGGCGTAATTTATATAAACTCCTACTGAATGATTAATGTTTTGGAAGCTGGCTACAATTCTCTTTCCAATCAACTGTTTTTTTTTATTTACGTGTAATTTAAACTTACTTAAGGCATCTAATCACTTCGGATTGTGTATGTGTAATAGAATATATAAACGTAAAACATAACTAATAAGTACTTCTTAAATAATAATCATGAGTTAACGATAAAACGTTGTTTATAGTAATGTTAAACTTCAAATATTTCTGTTTTCTCAGAGGCTAAGTGTTATACTATGTGAGAATATAACGGTGTAATGAAAGCTCAAAATGAAGTATTATTGAATTTCACAATTAAACACACAAAATGCCTCCTGTAGTAAATTTATTGCGTAATTGATATACCTTCTTTACCCTCGACTCGAGATATAAACATAATTGTTTAGTAAACTTTTTGAAAAGTTCCAAAGTTGTTCAGATTAGTATCTAAGAGTACAGTTAATGTTGGTTATCTTTTTATCTTATAGAAATATAGTCTTTTATTTAATTTTAAGAAACATACGATTCCATGAAATTAATTAAGCATAGTGAGAAATCTTGTGAAACTTTTGTGCATTAAAACTTAAAGTATCCTTTTGCTGTTCTAATGCCAGTAAATTTATACACACAAGGCTGTTGCATTCAGACACGCTTAGATGTTATCGCACTGACCCGTAAGCGAAGGAGGAAAGTTTTCGTTTTGTGCTTTGTTTTATTTTTTAATACACGTTCTCCAGCGCTAAGTCATATCGACGATGAATGAAATGGGTGAAATAATGCTCAAACAAGCTCAGCGTTTATAGAGCTTAGAGTTATCCAAAATTCATATTTTAGGATAAGGGAAAACTCCGGAAAAACCTTATTCACATAACTCACCCTGACCGAGATTTGAACTCGGAACCTTTTGATCTTGAGGCAGACACGCGACCACAGAGGCGGGCTAATGAAATATTGGGCAGAAAGAAAAACAGATGCAGATTCTAACACAGATGTCCATGAGAAGGAAGAGGCAGTTATTTCAATTTAGAAGCACACCTTGAACACGGTGATAAGCAATACTGCAGTGTAAACTAAAAGTCCCGTCACCATCTGTTGCGCAATTCTATTTATTTTACAGCGAAACACTCCCGAAAAAGCTAACCCGCACGTGACTCTTGTTGCTGGAACTTCTATAAACGGGTTTAGGAGGTGCAAGAAAATTAAAACAGAGTTGTAAGTTTTTGTACAATTATAATTAAATAATTATAACGATTTTTGAAAAGAATTAAACAAATTCAGAATACATTTGAACTGTACTTTTTTATCTAAGTGAAAATTATGACTTAAGTCAGCACACAGCCTGAACGAAGATATATTTAGTAAATATGAACATTTACCAGAAATTTAAAAGTTCACAAATTTCTGAACGTTAAGTTAGAAAAAAGGCGCCATAAAATTAATTTTGAGATTTGTAAGAATGCTCTTAGAAAAAAGGTATAATTCCAAATTCCAAGTTGCACAAACCTTTTGAGTTGTTATAAGAGTATGCGAAGTGATAATTCTGAGGAATATTACTTCAGTTAATATCAATAAGTTGCCTTTAAAACTGCATCACATTACAGAAGCGTACTCTGGTGTGTGTGTGTGTGTGTGTGTGTGTGTGTGTGTGTGTGTGTGTGTGTGTGTGTGTGTGTGTGTGTGTGTGTGTGTGTGTGTGTGTGTTAAGGCCGGCAATGACCTACGCCTGACAAGTCTGGGGTGCAGCAGCCAAAACCCACCTCTCCAAACTCCAAGTGCTTCAAAACCGCTACCTTCGGACAGCAGTTGCAGCAGAATGGTATATTCCAAACCACAATATCCATCTAGACCTATCCTTTCCAAACATTTTCGACTACATCCTACAATTGTCCCACTCCTGCTACTCAAAATTACCAAACAGTTTCAACCGCCCCATCCGAGGACTTGGGGAATACGACCTGGACCCAGGAGAGACATAGGACCTCCTTAAGTAACCAAAGAACATCTTCAGTAACTATACCATCCTTGGCCATTTATCTTCTACACCTAAATTAAACCACCACCATTAGCCCACCATCCATACTTAATAATCCCTCATGATGCCAGTAAGGGACCTAGTCCCGGCGTGGCAAGAGTCGAAGGACCCTCCTTTGCGGAGGAGGACTCCCTTCCACGACACCTCTGTGCTGTGTTGTGCTGTGCTGTGCTGTGCTGTGCTGTGTGTGTGTGTGTGTGTGTGTGTGTGTGTGTGTGTGTGTGTGTGTGTGTGTTTGTGTACTGATAAGTATTTGTTGAGCTCTTTCGCCTGTAGACTTCAAACTTGAACGGTCGAATCTGATTTGTAAATCCTAATGCAGCTGTCAGGAGTCGAACCACAGATTTGTATTCCGTACCAGCACTCCGTGCTGTTGTGAGTAGATGTTGTGATACATTTGACTTATATATTCCAGCTAACTTAAAAAATGGGCCCATTTACTGTAAGATTATTTGCTATTACATCTACCTAGCGAGAAGGCTCCGAGGTAAGGTGGGAGGCTCTCATTCAGCAGGTCGCGGTTTTGATTACAGTCCGGCCTTGAGCTTTCCGTGGTTTTTCCTCCGATGTGGGGTGGATGGCAGCCATCATAGCTCTCCAGTATTAGGTTGCAGTGCTTTTGTACAGGAACTCAGATCTTATATTAACAATGTTTTGCTACTAGGTTTGCCCGTTTTGTCGCTTGACACAAATGGATTTTGGTTCTCTCTTCATTCTCCTTCTCACAATATTCAGTCAAATTATACATGATATCTCGTGCCTGCCGATATATAACACGTTGATGTCTAGAAAACGTTATTACATCTGAACAGAGTGTACGTACACCGACTGTCCGTGTATGTGTGATAGGCTCACGTAAACAACATTGCTTCAAATATATTCCGATACGCTCCCACGCTGTGCCATGTAGTAATTAACCCCGTGGTACTGTAGCTCTTCTCTCTGCCTACACCAGGAGTCATGAGTGAAGTCCAGTGTGGGACGTGGTTAGCAACCCGGTCTCTACCCGCTGGTATATGGAGTTATACTGATTGGGAGCACTGGGAGCACTGGTTTCCTAATGAAGTACTTCTTCAAGTGGCTCCTCATGGAACTAACATGACTGAGTGACCACATCCCTCAGCGGGAAAAAATCCCCAGGTCTGCACTGGTAATCGAACCTGGGTTTCCTGCTTGGTAAGCAGCTGTGCTTATACCGCGCTAAGGAGACCACTACCTGGGTATTCCACCAAAACGAGTGAGTCCGCTGTAACACCCGAGCTTTACATTCAGAGTTTATCTCTGATGACCGCCCTGTGGTCATAGGTTTCCTTGTTATCTTTCCCTGGTCGGCAAGGCAACTGCTGGAGTGGTGCTTGTACCACGACTGTCATATCTCCTTTTTGCTCTCATTTAGTCTTCTTTCATGTTGCAGGACGACTCCGGGGCTGTATGTCGATCGATGGCGGGCAGATAGCGTAAAGGCTTGCGATTTGGAACTTATGGGCTCCGCCGTTGGAACCTCCACTTACCTTTTGAGCTTTCCCCGTCCCCGCTGGAGGGACTTCTGAGCCACCCTCCGGCGGTATGGGCAGGTCGCCGCCGAAGGCCTACTAGCCGGCCGATCAAGCTATTAACTGTTAGGGAATACTGCACTTTTCTGCCGCTTACGTCGTCCGTTAATTTTAAAAATCTCATACGTTTCCTGTGGTTTCTTCATCTCATCCATTCCTTCCGGGGAACGGGAGGACAGAACATCCAATTGTGGGTCGACGTGCTAGGGTCTCCTCCATTACCTAATTTACCTCTCGACATATTGTGTCCAAGAAGTTAAAATATTATCGAGTAGTGGAGACAAAATTGAAACGAGGTGAAAGCGATACATTGCTTAACAAGCTGAATGAAAATGTACCCATCATTTCAGTTGCTTAGTTAAGCAAATTCCCTTCTGCTTTTACTTTTTCCATATCATAAAATACAGGAATGTATGTCGTGTTAAGAGTGGTTGAAGAACCTAAGATAATTTAGAAAAACTGGAGCTCGGACTTAGGTGTGTTGGCATTTTTAAGGGTAAAAAATGGAACATATGAATGACCAAAAGTTACATTAGAGGACACTTGCAGTTAATACTGACAACCAGCATTTCTGCTTTGGAACGTGACTTTTGGAGATTGATATTTCTTTTGTCCTAAGGTTTAACTCTTTCTAAATGACTCATGTTCTGTTGACGGTCAGATGACTCCTAAATTGTTTACCAGTTGAGCTGTGCACCGCCAAGAGAACGTACTTGATTACTGCCTACACGTTCAGAACATAGATGAGCAAATATTTCACTGATAACCTGCAGTTAGCGCACCTCAAGGTTGGCATTTAGCAAACATTACGGCTACAGATAAAGGTCGTTATAAATAAAAACAAATGCTTGTGAGCTGCAGCTTGCAAGCAAGTTGAGAATCGAACATCAAGTCGTGCTTTATTGTAAAACATGAATACACATTTCTTCTCTTCGTTGGACTATAGCTATTACTATCAGCGTTTTTGCTCGCTGACCTTCACCATGCCGTATTAGCTCAAAAAACAGGAGGCGGTTTAAATATTTGGGGCACTTATATTTGGCGTTTAATAAATTATGTAACAAAGATGCAGATTTTAAATAGCAGAAATGTAATTCAAGATTTGAGAAATGAAGCAGGAATGGAGGTTGAACGGATTTTGAATGAATAACCTTCATCACTACCTTTCTATACCTGATTCCCAAGTTATGTGATGTGATGGATAGAGTCAAACTGAAAATTCAATGCCATGACCGGGATTTTAACCACGGATCTCCTGGTTTCCATCCAGTCGCTCTTACCCATTGAGCTACCATGGTCAACGTGCCGTCATGACATTAAATTCTCCAATTCACTCATATATTTTCCCTAATACAAAACCTTAGCCTAAACACGGCTAGTGAGAAGGAACGATTAATTTCCATCAATTAACTTAAATATGTGATGTGATTTATAGAATGCAGAGAGACACCTCGCCTCCGCGACCCGGTAGACTATTACGGGCAACCATCCCTCAGAGTTTGGGACAGAGGCGAAGGAAAACCACGGATCGTCTCAAGGTAATCAGTAGCCACAGAGACGTGCAGAAGTCAGTAAAAGTTGGATAGATTCTCATCCGGCGTACCATCATAGCTTCTTATTACCATGAAACAAAGAAGCGCAAAAAATAAGCAAATAAAACATAAATATTTAATCATAAACATATTGTTTCGTAGAATTATTAGCTTACGTAAGCTTGTTACAGTACATGAGGGAGGTTAATTTGCGATTTTACTGTGTGAAGCTACTGCGTTAGTGAAGTTACCGACCGACCGAGGTGCTGGCTGGCTGTATAAAGCCAGAAGGTTTTTGTTGCGTGCCCACTCATTAACGGTTTTATCGCAGATAAGGTTACAGTTGGGATTTTGTCGAATGTGTTGTAGGTTTTGAGGCTACAAATTTATGTACCTTCGGGTTGAAGGGTAGGATGCAGTACTATACACCCTGGTTTTTTCATTTTGAGTTTGTTATTTGTTGGGAAAAATTTTGATGCCAAATAGCTTAAAAGAATGATGTAGAGCTCAGCTTTAGCTGCTGATAGGATTAGCTCCTGGATCATCTTGAATGCCCGCAAGCCATGCGGGGTACCCGATGCAGTCTAGAACGGCGTCTAGTGGGGTCATAATCTCCCAATGATCTAACAAGGGCGCTTCTATGTGTTGGTAAATTGGCGTATAATTTTGATGCCCGGTGCCTAATTTCATCCTCCACGCATGAAAGACCCGAGGCTTCGTGAAGCAACCTGGTAGGAAAATAACGTCCCACAGAATATATAGACCGTAGTCCTCTATTCTGTGCACGCTGAAGCCATGCTAGCCAGCTCTCTGCGGCCATGCCCCAGATCTCGCAGGCATGGGATTACCAGCGCTTTGAAGAGGTATAACTTCAGGCCAACTGGCATCGAGGTCAACCTCAGCATTGGATACAGGGAAGCAATTGCTCCCTTTACCTTCGCCGATAGGTCCCTGATGTGCCATTGAAAAGTTAGACCTCTGTCCAAACTGACTCTTAGTGGACAGAGTTTGTCCACTCTATCCTTCGACCGCGTAAGCTGAAGTTGGGGCAGTCTGCGGGGGTGTGGCGCTTTGTGAAAAGTATGGCGTGGCTTTTGTCCGGATTTACGAACATCCGCCATCGCCGACACCACTGTTGAGTTAGGTGGAGATGTCTTTGTAAGGGGTTGAGGGCTCTGAGGATGTGTTTGTCGTTGCAGAACATAAGCACGTCGTCAGCCTATTGTGCCATTTCGACTCGTGGCTCTATGGGGAAATCTGCCACAAAGACGTTGAATAAGGTGGGAGATAGAATAGAGCCTTCGGGGACTCCTCCTCTCACTGTCTTAATGTAGATGTTTTCCCCGCGACTGTGACTTTGAAGGTGCGGTGTCGCAAGAAGCTGTGTACGATGTTGATCATTTGTGTTGGGAGCCCCAGGTGGATCATTTTGTATAGGCGTCTGGCATGCCATGTCGTAGAGAAGGCCTTCTCACATCCAACGAAACCACAGCAGTGAAGGCGCCTTCCTGGAAACCCAGAGCAGCAGTCTCCACCACACGCAGCAATTGCTGGACTGACGAATGCCCAGGACGAAAACCAAACTGATGGTCAGGAATGGCTTGAATGTCTCCCTTGTCAGCGAAGAACAATTTATACAGTCGAAACGATCTCTCAACGTCAGATGACGTTACTGGAACATGTGAAAAGCACCACAGTTCTTCTTGAGTGAATTCCCCTTCAATATACGTTTCTGTACAAGAAAGATTTTTAGAAATTCTACATAGTGTTTCCCAACCAGTTTTTTTGTTAATACCTTACTGAGTTTCTTAGCAATACCGAAGTCTCTGAAGACAACGTTACTGAAATTCCATCTATCAAAGAAAGTGAATGTTCCAAGGTATTTGTTCGAGCTTCTCACTGTGTTATAATAGCAGGTATTTTGGAAAAACTGCTATGGATGTATTCTATCTTATCTTGGATGCCACTATTAGCAATACATTCCTGTGCTGTGGCAATGCTGCTTGCATCTTCTGCATCTAAGGAGTACAAAACTGTTTTTAATTCATTGAAATGTTCTGCGAATATGACACAGCCTTTTACCAAGAACCCCAATCGAGTTAAAACTGGCTGAGAAGTAAAGACAAATGTGGAAGGATTTCCTGAAATTTTTTAACCTAATTGGCGACAGTACAAACACTTGCTTTACGCTAGAGACAAGAGGATCCACTTCTTTATATATCGGCTCCTGTTTCAGCGGCACGATGTCAACTATCTGAATGATACAATGATGGCTAGGGTGAAAATTTACTGTTAAATTTAAACGATTTGAAGAAAATATTTTAATTGAAAAGCATAAAATAAGTAAGCAGACCTCGTATTTCAGCCAAAAACATTAATAAGCATTTATAAGCATTTTGCTTAGAAATCCGGGCCCTACTTATCACCACTAGCGGGCGCCCGATTCCCCTAATTTTATGTTATCAAACCTCCATTTACGAATTTATGTTTTGAAAGTGGATTAAGTAGATTATTTTTAATTGTGCTTTGGATGATTATGTTGAAGTCCTCTGCATCTATCTAAAATGTCACAATGAGCAATTCCAACATTTTATAATGTATTGTTTAGAATGAAACCTGCTGGATGCAATATCTAAAGTTAAGCTTAGGATCGGTTTTAAAGACAATTCTTCAGTTATAATCCAGTTTTGATATATACAAGCATTGCCTTGTTTACTTTACCAAACTTCCAGTAATGAGACATTCACATTCTGTTTAGCATTATCGAACCCAGGCAAGATGAAAACACCCCAGGATCTTTCAAGTATTGTTTAAAGGTCCACCTCGTGCTCCGTTTGCCTCTGGAAGATTGCATAAACTGGTCTACACTTTCTCTTAAAACTGTATATTGTTTAAAGGTATCAATTTACACCCGAGTCTCCCACTACTAGTAAAGCCCCCCCCCCCTCACAGCCGAGTCTCTACCAGTTTCTAGCCCCTCTATAACATATAATAAAAAGAAAACAGAAATTTTAGAAAAAGGTACATGTGTGAGTTTCAACAGCATAATCTGGAAGTATCCATTAAATACCAAACTTGGTGTTTAAGTTTAGTGCTTTACAAGGGTGCGATAAAATTTTCAGGAAAATATCATCCAGAATTACATTTTAAAGATGTTAATGTGTTAAGTAAGTGGCCATGACGTCTGGGAATTGCTTCTGTTTTGCCCTTCTTGGTCATATATATGTATCGGTGGGTGCGCGAACTTAACAATTTCCAAGATATTTCTTTTAACACTTATGCTTTTCTCAAATGGGAAATCGCTTTTCTCTTCTTGGCTCTTCTTCATTTTGTTCTTGTTGTTTTCTTTCTTCTTTTTTTCTGTGTTCTGCACCAATGATGCGGCGCTTGGCAAGAAATGGAAATATCTCTTATGAATTACGTATTACAATTTAATTTTGATTTTACGAGCTCAAGCATTATGATTGCGTCTCATATCTGCTCTTCAAATTATTTTCCGTCGTAGTCATCATCATCATCATCGTCGTCGTCGTCTTTGTCATCATTATCATTATTTAATAGTAGCTTCAGTTTGATCTTCCTGTTCTAAATGTTTACTTAATGTCCTTATAATCCAAGCGGCTATCTCAGAAGAAACTGCAAGTTGAATACGACGCAATGTCACAAGTATTGGAATGGATTGAATTACGGAACGGACCAGTCTTGATCTATTGTACATATGCCCCAAGTGGGACATCCCCGGGATGAAGGATGAGGCGAGAGCAGACAGCGGCTGATCCCAAGGCGTCACTACAGTACAGAAGGCGAGGTCCCTACACTTTACCAGATAGAAACTCCCGAGCGGTGGGCTCAGGACAATCATCATCTCATCTGTCGTGGACCTGAAACAGTCATGAGGCCAAAGGAGCCACGATAGTGCAGAGGACAGGGTCCCCACACGTTACCAGTTAGAAATTCCCCGTCAGGCCAACACAACCGGCAGCTCACCCGACTGCAGTCCGGAAACGGCTCCACTAGAGATCATCCTACCGGAGACTGAAGTTTTAATCGGAGTATATCATCTTGCGTTGCACCGCCGAGACACCCGCCGACACTTCAATCCTGAAAGAGACCGCCAGATGAGAGATGATGTGAAATGATAATGGTGATGAACTGGAGAGACAGGAAATTTGGGGGATGTAGTTAACTTACCCAGCATTCGCCTGGGCAAAAAAATACCCATTGGTCAGGTAGGTCGACCACGGGAATCGAACCCGGCTCTCCCGAATGCGTGCTACAGACGAAACAACTGAGTTATCCCGCTCGGTATAAGTATACTTATGCATACTAGAGTTACAATATAACTATCTTGTTGTCCAGTGCTGAAGGATGAAAATGTTTCTGGGAATCTCGAGGGTTGCTATGACGAATTGGTTAAGCGCTTCGCTTCGCAAATCTAGAGACTGTGCGTTCACGTAGTTATACTCTCTTAGCTTGTTGCTTTATCCAAAACATGCATGTGTTACTTCTGCAAAGAAAGGGTGAAAATTTAAAATTATTAATCTATATTATTCTTTTATTCGTAAACGTATTTGAAAATTAGAGCCACATAAACCAGATAAATGAACGATTTATCCCAGCATTATTAGGCAAACCAAAACTGAGAACTCTTTTACCATTATTATCTTTAATACCTATATCTCCTGAAAAAGGACACAGCTCCGTGTACAGATGTGCTTTATGACAATGCCACTCTGCACAGATGAGATAATCGTACAATCGCTTGACCGGAAGCCAGTCCAAAAACATCAAGGACAGAAAGAGAATAATGACTGAATAGCCCGACAACTATACAACAATGGAAGCAGTTATGACCTTATCAATGCTTTGTGACTTAGCAGAATTAGGCATGCCTCCTTTCAATTCTATATTTTCATTCACAAAAATGTGGAGGTAAGTGAGCATTTCTTAAAGGTATTTAATAAAGGCATCGAACAGGAGGCCCTTACATTGTTGGAACCTTCCTGGAACGACTGCTTGTCAATATCTTCATTTCCGCATAAATCACATATTACTGAATGATTACCCCAATGATATCCATTAGCAATAGTTTAAATGCATTTCTATTTTGCAGAGATCGAAGAATAATTGCAACCAAAAATGGTCAGGTCGTATACATAAATTGCATTCTCAAGTTTCTTCTGTTTTCTTTTACAATTATAGGATACCAATATATTATTTTGTTGTACCTTCTATTTTTGAAAGCAATGTAATATTTATTGAAAGTTTAATTTTGTACAATTTAAATGTCTCTAAGTCTGTTCCAACGGCTCTTCATGAATTCCGTGCGAACTACTCCGTGCGATGGCTCTTTTAATGACCTGAATTTCGCGCCGTTGGTATCTGAGTGGAAACATGTTTCTCTGCTAATTAGCGAAAAATACAGGCAATGAGCCTCACTAGAAAGTTCAATGAAGACAAGGAAGTTAGTACATTTTTGAAAGGTTTTTCTGGTCTATCATTTTTAAGTACAGAAGGAGTAGATGAGTTCTCCGCTGAGGATCTTATTGCAATACTAACACAAAAGGCAAATGTTCAAAGTTTCACTGACTACATACTGGAAACTTTCCTTGCCGAAGGAAGCATTTTTCCACCCAAGATTTGGCAAAATTTGACGCCTCAATCAATAGAACAACAAACAGATGCGAAGCGTTTCATTCAAAACTGAACAGGATGTCTTCCATAGGATATCTAAATATATTTTACTTGCAGATGCTTTGAAGGACATTCAGTCTGAAGTGTGTGGGTGTGCGTGTGTGTGTGTTTGTGTGTGCGTGTGAGTGTATTCGATCAGCAGATCATCAAAGGAACAAAGGGATCCGATCCCTTATTAAGGAAAACTTTTTGAGAGATCAGATACTGCTTTACCAAAATGGCAATAAATCGAGGATGGGTTTCATAAAATCAATGCCATTTAAGCTTCTCTCAAAACTTTAAATACTAATGCCAAACTGACAAGATACAAAAACTGTTGCTAAAATAACGGCGTGACAAGGTTTAATGTGCTTCAATTGCTTTAAGCCCTTTAATATTATGTATTAAGCAAAATATAATAGCAATAAAACAATAATAATAAGCATGAATAAAAAGAAAGAAATTAAAAATTATATATAGAATTAATGGGAGGCTAAGCAGTCAACCTCCTCGTGGTGCCTCCTGGGTAATGCTAATTTGCTGCAAAGAAAAACAGATGGTAGCAGGTCGCCGAGGGATCTCGCACGGAACTCGGAATTACCGGTTCCAAAAATTGCTGAAAGGATTGCAGTCATTAAAGGCTATGACCTACGCCGTCAATGTACTGTTACGTTTACTCACCGAAAAGCACAAACTTGAACATGGTGTAATAAGAATCTCTTGGAGAAATAGATGTTTGCTGAAATTAGTTTACTGCCGCTATCAATGCCGTACATACCACATTATTATACCGTACTCAAATAATAATGCACCTGACGGATGGTGAAGAATAACTTGACACTTCAAGCGCTTTCGGTAACAATTGCCGTTCCAGTGCTGCCTGCCAAGAGCAAGGTTGGTTCTATTTATATATTCCTACCTGAACAAGAAGTTCACGTTATGAATACTCCCGACAAAATTTCAGATTTTGCAAAAACTGATCCATGAAGAAGGCAGAGAGTAGTCTATTTAATAAAAACCGTAAAACGCCCCATTTTTAGCTCATATTGTTTTCCTAATACAAACAAATAAAGTACTATTGTATTATAACAATGATTCACGACGTAAACACTGTAATGAATATCACTATCGGTTGGCATATATGCGTGTACGTGTATTTGTAATTACTCAGAAGGCAAACGTAAACGTTTGACATGACGTGATAAAATAAGTAATTTGAATAAACCAAGGTATTTGTTAAATTTGAGCGAAAGGAAACAATACACTCCCTACTGGATTGTAGAATGGTGCATCGGCAGAACGTGACTCATGGCATTATACGCCTTTTGTGGGCTCCAATTATGTTGCAAATAGAAATAATATGTACTTTTAAACTGACGGACGTTGCGTGACTTATTCACGAAGAAATTAACAATGAACACAACAAGACTGGGAAAACTATGTGAGACATCAGATAAACTGTTTGGAACCTATCATCATAAATTTGTAGGCCCGCCTCGGTAGCGTGGTGGTAGAATGTCTGCCTCGCGTTCAAGAGGTCCCGGGTTCGAATCTCGGTCAGGGTGAGTTACCTGGATAAGGTTTTTCCGGGGTTTTCCCTTATCCTGAAAGACGAACGTCGGGTAACTCTAAGCTCCATGGACCCGGGGTTCATTTGAGCATCATTTCACCCATTCCATTCATCGTCCGATATGACTTAACGTTGGAGGACGTAAATTACAAAAAAAAAAAAAAAAAAAAAAAAAAAAAAATCATAAATTTGCAATACTCAGACGATGAAGACAATGACAATGGCGAATTCTCTTAACGTGAGTAGCATTCAAAGCCATATGGATGCACCGCTGGCATTTTCGTTGGACTAGACAAATAAGTAATTAAAAACTATAACTTTTTCTAAACTGCATATTTAAAACATGAACGTAATACACGAATGTCCATGTTGAAATTGTGAATTCAACAACTGCATCGTTATAAAACGTCGAAAAATTCAGTTTGCTCTCCTTTACGTCGAGCTCCAAGAAGGCCCGCAAGTGTGCGAGAGAGAGAGAGAGAGAGAGAGAGAGGGAATATAAAAAGAGCGGGGGTATTGAGGTGGCAACGCCTAATGCGCCAACGCATCTGATTCGCTACAGGAGGGAACTCTTCCCAGTTGAAACACATAATAAGTCATTAGTGGGCACAAAACTATCTTAGAAGTTGTTGTTTAACCGCTAGTCGCAATCCTTTGGTCAACATCAGTCGTGAATGTAAGAGAAGTTAGAAACAAGCAGGTCCGTTCTAGTTGTACCAAAGTGATAAGCAATCTTCAGTTATCGTAATTGTTCCTAAAACTCAGCGCTTGTTCGAATCTGAACGAATCTGTACGAGCCGAGGAAGTCATATGCAATGTTGCACAGCTGAGGTTGTTCCGATTGGTTGCGCTGCCAGATCATGGTTCCGACGAAGCGATTGCTATGATTGTCCCATATGTTCACTTATCTCGCCTACTTCTATTGCGTCCTCATCTCTTTGCAACGCACCTCTCGAATTTGATTCATGTCTAGGGTCCGGAAGTTCTGCTATTGCATGTTTTTTTTCCTCTTGGGAATTATATCTGTATGCTTACATATTATGTGCAAGAATCATGGAAGTCTCATTCTTTTGAATGCTGTTTTATTGTATATATATATAAAGTGCACATTTTCGTGATTTTTATGAATGTATCATATTTTTAATATTTTCATGCTTATATGGCATATTTTAATAAGTTTTAACTTTCTACTTAATTTTTTCCACCATCTGGAACATACAATGGTGAGTAAGCTTGAGCAGGCTGAATCTGCGATGTCGCTATAAAAGATCACGCAACTTCACGGTCTCCCGCATAGCTCGCGGGCATCCGAGGTAACCACGGAGCATATCCACCAGTAGCAAAAGCTGAGCTGCCATAATCTAACCAAGAGTTGTTTGGCCTCAAAATTTACCCCAAACAAAACAAATTTAGCATCCTGTCTTCCTTAGAGGGGTAATATACTATCTCAAGTCTTACCACCATCCTAATACAATAAAAATCCATCCTTAACTAGCCTAATAAAAGAAATACCCCAAATTTAATCCTGGGTGGACACGCTTAAAAAATCTTCGGGCTAAATATAGCCTGTCAGTGCCTTGTGTGTGTATGAAGAGGAGTGAGTTATGTATCACGTGATCTTTGTGGTGAATCCCCTTATTTGCTTCTTTGTGCGAGGCTAGGAGCATGTCTAGCCAGTAAGCACTAAGCAGTGTTGCTTGTTGTAATGATAAACTGAATGCGAACCAGCTAAGAATTAAGTTTGCACATAACTGTGTGTGTTTGTGTAAAGTGTGACTGTCACTCGGGTGATAGGAACTGGATGCGGACAAATTAAGATACATTTTACTGAAAAGAAAACCGTAAGTGAGATCTAATTCGAGTGCTAGATTAAATGGCATACAAAAGGAATTTGCAGCTCACTTAATATCTACAGATAATGGGATTCTGTTTTGTGAAACTTGAAAGAAAAGTGTAGAGAGTGAAAGATGATTTTTTCCCAAGTAGATCAGTATATAAACACAGCAAAAAATAGAGAATTTAATCAGAAAATTCGCAAACAAAGAGCCCGTTCAAAAGCAATTAGTAGAGTGTTTAGAGAGTAAGATTAGTCAGTTTTCTTATGAGCCGTGCGAGGGACTTTCAGCTGCTGATATCCCACTGTGGAAAGTTAATAATCCCAAACTGAAAGCTTTTTCTCCCCAAATACACACAGCATCATGTGCCTGAAAGAAGTACATTGTAGAATGCTGCTACAACAAAGTAATCTCATATTTTCAAAAACAACTGACGGATCAGTTCATAGATGTCAATTGATGAAAGTACTGGGGCCGTTTTATTTCTAATGTAATTGTCGTTGTCTTAAATAAGGAGCAAAATACCATACGATATCTTCTAAATTTGTGTGAATTACCAGCCATACTAACAACATATCTGTGACCCAATAAGTGATGGATCCCTTGAACTTATTATGGCATTCTGGTATTAAATACAACCAGCTACTTTTAGTCGTTACAGATGCAGCTAGTTACATGTTAAATTCAGGACAAGCTCTTAAAGGTATATTCTCCAACTTAATTCATATCATATATCTGGCATATGCTCTGCCTCGCATTTTGAGGCAATATGGAATTCTTTCCAATTAGTAGATCGATTTGTAGCCTCTATAAAGATTTTTTTCTGAAATCCCCTTCTGAATCCTTTTGTTTAAATCAACGGCACCTAATATTCCACTTCCTCCTGCGCCGATGTTATTAACTCGATGGGGAACGTGGCTGGATGTAGCCTTTTATTGACCTCAGTCAAAGAGGTTGTTAATCAATTGGATTCGAATGAATCTGCATCAGTAGAAGCAGTTAAGAATATTTTTTCAGGTAGTGGATTATAAGATGATCTTCTTTTCATACCTGCCCCTTTTTCTTGCTTGCCAACAGCCATCAAATTACTGGAAACTGTATGCCCTCCCCTAAATGAATCATTAATATTTTTTAAGAAACACTATGCAAACTAAGTTGTGTTGTGTGAGCAATATAGTTTCAAAACTCCTGGTTGTAAACAAATGTGCAATATTCGAGCCATTCTTGAAGGAATGCCATCCACCACGCCAAGAGCCTCATCTTTGTCGGTAGAACTGTTAGCATCATTTAAATATGCCACAGTAACATTTTGCGATGTAGAGAGAAGCTTTTCTCGATACAAAAGTGTTTTGTGCGATAACAGAAGAAGCCTTTCAGCTGGAAACTTGTGTAAAGTCATGGTTCTGAACTGCAACATTTCATTAGTGAATGTCGGCACGGGGTACACGTCCACTTCAATCTAAAAATGAAGTAAGTATATTTACTTGTTACTAACTTGTTTCTTATATTCTCAGGTATCATTGATTGATTCAGTTTTTAGGGCACGTTTCTGGCATATTTGTAGGCTTTAACGATATAATTTGCATGCACATTTGATAGTTGTTAGACATGAACTAGTCATGACATAGGACACTTTCAAACAGCTTTTCGGTTCCGGATACGATTATTATGAGGGACCGGTTACTTGGGTTTTGAAACCAGAGTACTCACTTGTCTCGTTGGAAGTCACTAGGTGATTCTTGGGATTAATGAGTAAACGTGTAGCATGCAAGGAAGTTGGTTTTAAACGCGCCGAATTACGACGTAAGTGGCAGGCTTATTGTTCACCAATATAATGAATACAGATCAGATAAGTAACCATGAAGTCTCAGGAATGAGAAATTGAGTTCTTATTTATGAATACTCCTTAAATACTATAATAATAAGTCTCCCTTTCTATATTGGGCATACATTCGCTCAGAGGATTCTTCAACAGACGTAAGGTTCCTTTACGAGCGGTAAATCTACAACACGGAATCAATGACTTTTCTCCCCTTCCGAAGACAGACGTATTAAGAATGTTTACGTGCGGAAAAAGCCACCACCCTCCATTGGGTTGGAACCCGCGAACTGGGATCCAGCGCCTATAATGTTTTTCAGATTACATACTTCAGCCCTGAACTTGACTATTCAAGTGTACATATATGAAAACTCCTAGTGGTTTACCGGAAAATAATGCGAGTCAATTGGAGAATTTAATGTTGTGTTGTTACGTTGCCATGGTAGCTCAATGGTTAAGAGCAACTGGACGGAGACCGGGAGATACATGGTTTAAATCCTGGCTATTGCATTGAATTTTTCAGTTTGATTCATCTTTTCATATCTTTCCAGTACTTCAATCCGGATATGACGTGTGGGAGGAAAGAGAGTAAGCGATAGTGAAATAGACGACCGTCAGGCTGTTAATTGCGCCAGGGAAGGTATGCAGATAAAATATAAGACCCATAATATCGTTAGTATTAACGACAAGGCTGCATGATTCGAATTCCATATAGATCATGCTAAACGGTTTTTGCTCTGTCTAAACTTACACTTGGAAGTAAGTACCTTTCGTTGTTATTCCATATAATACCGAGGGACGTGGTGATGCAGTAGCGGGCAACTCGCATTAGGGAGCTCGATTGATGTCGACCGCGCATCCTGACTTCCGTTATTGGCGATTTCCTCGTCACTTAGGCGAATGCTGGGGTTCTTACATTCACATCACGGTTGCCCTTATATCATTTATTATCATCTTTCAGAAGTACTTTTAGGAAATGCTGGACAGATGGCGCGAATTCTTGCGCATTGTAAATGTTGTTCTCGATGCTGCGCGGCGTTTTGCGGTCATTGACCACACGTGAGGGGATAACATTTGTCCACACAGGATCCAGAGTGTTGGTGGCTGCCTAGTGGGTCCTGGCGCTTTAGTGAAAAACTTTCAGTTACTTTTAGTAAATTCAGCAAGTCTCTTTGGCCTGTCTGACTGCGAACCCATGGCCTCCTGCCGTTCCCTTACTTTATTCCTTCTTTCTAGGAGTTTTAGCGGAATAGATTTGTGTAGAAGTCGCAGTGCCAGATTTGTTCCCTTCGTTATCTACTCTGTAACCTTTTATTTAATTTCATCATCGGTGTCCACCAATTATATGGGCGCTGATGACCCAGCAGTTGAGCGCCCTTAAACACAATCATCATCGTCACCCACCACTTATGGTGTGTAAGCTATATGAACTAGTGTTAACAAAAGTACATGCATCTCATGAGACGACTGGTTTCATCAGTCTAGTTGACTGTATTACGGGAGCAAGAACTGAGTTTGCTTACTATTTATGGAGAGCCAAGCGAATGTACATTGTGAGTCATGTTACCCGTGTTAAACGGTTGTCTGTTCGAACCACGTAAATAAAATCAAGCAGGCACAGGTACACTTTAGTGCAAGTGGGAAAGTTGAATATTATTAGCATTTACATCAATGTTTTTTTTCTAGTTGCTTAACATACCTAAGTAATACAGTTTTCTTTTTATAATGTTTTTAATAGACATCACTTACACGACAAACCCTACTATATTTACTACGAACTTCCTCTCACCCGTACGACCGGCGAAGAAACCAGTTTCGCCGGCGCGGCGCATACCGCGAAAGCGATTGCATGAAGTTTTATGTTTTAAGGTTTGTAGTGTCTGATGTGATCCTGGCTGCACATTTGTCATGTCTTCTCCAGCATCGGAATTCCCATTATGATTTTTAACTGTCTTCAAATTAGGGGTGCCATGCACCAACGACGTCAGGATCTAAGGCTCCGAAGTCGGTTACCTGATACTTTAAATGCTATTGGAAGATAAACCACTTAGTAACTGTGGATAGCTTGGCAATTTTAGTCTTCTCCACTGGGAATGACACACAGTTTCGTATTTCATTCAGTTCTAATACTTATTTTACTTCAATAATCATACATACTCATCATTATTTTGCACCCCTTTTCAATTTACCAATGTCTTTCGAGCTTCTTCCTGCTAACTACAAAAATGTATGTTAAAAGTTTAGTAAATAATCCATATAACCCTTCGCAATTTTTCCACACGCTATTAACTGATGTTATGGTCTTTTGCCGAGCACATGGTACCTGTTAGCTTCATAGATGGACGGCAGTTATTTGTCATCCACAATGAATGCAAGATGTTGCAGGATTCCACCTTCTACGCTCTTCTTATTTCCTCTCGCTTGATTTCCGTTGCAAACTCCGTTATAAAAATGTTTCTCTCTGCCCAACCTTCCTTTTCAATAGGTATGGAATTTTCCGAAATTGTTTAATCTTAAAAATCGTAACGTTTATCTTATTATATGTAACTCAACAACTCATTCAACACGGTAGCAGCGCTCTAGATTACTGTAGCTAATATGTATACGAAGGCTGTTAAATAAAGAATGATCACAGTTTTTTTTGACAACGTACCTTTATTCATCCTCATAATTTTGATGTTCCTTCTCAAAACAGTCTCCCCTGAATGCGATGTACTTGTCCCAGCGTTTCCAGCAGTATTCAAAGACATGCTGAAAACCATTTTTGAGAGATCCTTAAAAATCTCCTCCGCAGCTTTCACCACTGCTTCTGATAATGGATAATGCCTCCCAGGAAGGCGTTTCTTCAAGTTAGGAAATACGGACTATAGGGAGGGGCTAAATACGGACTATAGGGAGGGTGAGGGATGTACTTCACGTTGATTTTTGCAAGATATTCAGCAACAACATTGGCAATATGCGGCCGCGCATTATCGCGGTGCAGCATCCAGCCTGCTTTACGGAAATGTGGTGTTTCGCGCCTGATATGGAGTTGCAATGTTTTCAGGACATCCCTGTAGTATTATCCAGTTACTGATGTGTGTACAGGTACAACATGCTGATAAACCATTCCATGAATATCAAAGAATGAGATGACCATAACTTTCCCAGCAGAAGCAACCACTTTTGCTATTCTGGGGGTTGGTGATGAAGGAGATTTCCACACTGAGCTTTGCTGTTTGCTCAGAATGATGTAGCCAAGTTCCATCAGCACTGATTACGTTTGAAAGAAACTCTGGATCTTCCTCTAACATCAACTTTAACTGCATGCAGATCTGCGTGCGAATGTCCTTTTGTTCGGGGATCAACAGTGTTGGAACCCATCGTACACAAACACGTCTCATGTGTAATGTTTCTGTCACCAACTTGTGGGTGGCACCCAATGAAATGTTTAGTATTTAAGAAATGATCTTTAGGTAATTCCTCGATCCTCTCTCACAATGGCAGCAGCAGTGTTGATGTGTTCTTTCGTAAGAGCAGTAACTGGAGCACCGGGTCCACCTTCGCTCTTTAAACATTTTAAACCACCTTCGAGCTGTGCTGTAGAGAAGAACAGACTATCCACAAGCGTCCTGTAACATTGTATAGGCCTCAACTGAAGATTTGTTGAGACGAAAGCAGAATTTCAAAGCCGCCTATTGTTCCTCGCGTGTTACTTCCATTACAGCGGTAGGCGATACTGAACATGTCTGAACTTTCCTGGTTCTCATAGGTGGGAACAAGGGGTACAACAATGAAACTACTACGGCGTGTTTGTTTCACATTAAGCAAACAGAATGTAATAAGATTGAATTTTTGTGCGAAAAATTATGACCGTAAAAAGTTATGATCATTCCTTATTGAACAGCCCTCGTATATATGATTGCGATATATGATATGATATGAACCGAATCTGTAAAAGAATCTGTAGGAATGTGGGCGCACATAAATCTAAAACGTTCTAAAATAATCGGATCTCATAGATAAAAATATTCCGCAAAGAATAAGGTGTTCAAAACTGAGAATTACATCAGTGAATATGTACACCACGTTAGCTACTTGGCAACAGGTCGGGTGAAGCTAATATCATTATGCATGCGTTTCATCAAGCCAGAAGTATTCTATTTACTTCCATACTCTTTTCTGAGAGTCACATTTAGACAAAAATAGAAAAAAGGGAGAAATTATACTGAAACTGGAATCAATGTCACTTCGAGGTTTAAAAATTCCTTGGAAATGACTAAAACATATCACTTAAGTACTATAGTAGGCATTCTAGGATATGGTGCGGTTATATAGACTGATAAAACCAAATTGGAGAAGAATGTGAAACTACTACGTAAAGCAAGAGACAGGTTTTATTTCGATGCGTGGCTTTTGTGAATACTACAGACAAAGATAGCCATGTTGGTAACTTTGGCTATAAAGATAAAATCATACGCGATTACGAAAAGAAGGACATGTTCCTTTTAAAACGTATTTAAAGAATATTGGAACAAGACAGGATGAAATTTGTGACCTGTGCGAGGTGACATCCCGGAACACATTGAGTTCTAGTGTGATAAATACTCAGATATCTGGAAAAAATGACAAAAATCGTATCAAAGATAACAATTGAAGATTACTTTCTGCAAAGAGAAAGTCATAAAAATATTTGCGACAAATTAGATTAGAAGAACATGAAATACTACCCGAGGATCATGGAAGATTCGAGAATCGAGAAACTTGGAATGAACAGAAAATAGAGGGAACAGAACATGAACAAATAGAAAAAGGAGAAACTATAATACCGGAAAGGGCAAATGGGAGAGAATTCTGGACTTATACAGGAATAATCAGAAGTGAAATGGAAACTTCAACATTATAATAATTATATGAAGCCCGCCTTTAGGGATGTTAGATTAATATAAATATTTTAGTAGGTTTTGAGCTCTGATATATAATTCCTGTAGGAGAATCCAGTAAAACAAGGATACAAACTGCAGTCATGAAACCAATTTAGTAGTTAAAATACCCTTATACGGAGAGAAAATGATAGTATATTATTAATTAATTAACACATTAAGTTTTAGGCAAGCTACAGTTAAATTGTTCGTGTCATTTCACTTTTGTTCATAACCTAGCCGCATAACGAAGTAGCGCAAAGTATCCATGTTTTTGGGATGATTTACTCGCTGGGGAATCGATCACAATACATCTCTAATCTTTTGTGAAAGCAAAACTCACTGCAGGACACAAATGCACTTATATAACCGCACTTGTCACACATTTTTGACAGTTTTTACAATTTTCACTCGGTTCCCAGCCTTGTAACTCTGATGCGTGACAAGAAGATAAACTGGAAGGCACGATGCTCTTTGTCCAGTTACAAGGATTACACATATAAACATATGATTTTTGTTTGTTTACGTCCTCCAACGTCAAGTCATATCGAGCAATGAATGAAATGATGCTGAAATGAGCCCAGGGCCTATAGAGCGTAGAGTTAGCCAACATTCATCTTTCGGGATAAGGGAAAACTCCGTTGAAAACCTTATCCAGATAAATCACGCTGGACGAGATTCTAACTCGGATCCTCTTGAACGTGAGGCAGACACCCTACCACATACGCTAAATATGATATATGCCAGATAACTACCATGACTGAATGCCTTAAATCGGATTCTGAGTGCTCTATTCAAGTTTACATTCTTTGGAAGTGATAACAAAGACAGAATATCGTCAATGTGTTCTGATCAGTTCAGCTCAGCTGAAAGACCTATGCAAAGACCTATGAAGACACAATATTTTGAATAGTTTCGGAACATTCTAGCACAGAATCCCAATAATAGGTTATGAGCGTTGTAGCCTCGTTTCATCTCTTGTAAGTGATGACGAAGACAGAATGTCTTCAGCTGGCTCTGAACACTTCAGCTCAGATCCAGCTCTTTTAAGTGATATTAAGACAATGTCTTCTGTCACTTTTAAAACCTCAAGCTCAACTACACCCCTTGTAAGTAAATACAGAATGTCTTCAGATGTTTCTTAACACTGTAGCTCAGCTGCGAACCTAGCAAGTGATCTCCAAGCAGCGAAACTTGGTCACCGATTTGGAGAGATGACTTCAGGTTAACTTGAGTTCTAAAGAACTATAGGACAGTTTACAACATGATAGAGGGTCCTGCCTCGTTACAGTTCTATATAAAAATCGAGGATATGCGAAATGGTGTGTAATCAACGATCTGTATAAGGAAAACGGTCCACATTTACGAAGTACGTAAATTGACAACGTATTTACGCATTACCCCATTAAACTTACTGACCTCCGGCGCAACTCCTTTCAATGCAGTGTTTATGGGAAAACTACGGAAATTTATTTTTGAGACTTTTATAAACTATATTGCAATGTTCTGCAATCATAATTCTGCGACAATAATCATAAAAAGGAAATGGACAAATAAAAAAGCTTAAGTAAAAGTTTTCTATGAACATTCAGTATTTGTATTGTGAATTTTATTTATATATCGGTGTGTGCGTTGTTGTGTGTGTATTTTATAAATATGTCACATAAAATAGAAGTATTGTGATATGAAAAGATAATATGCGAGGGCTGTCCCGAAAGTAACAGACGTTTTGAAATAAACAGTTCACAAATTGAAAAACTTAAAGTTTATTATATACATTTGAAGGGTACACTATTAAGCTGTTTCTCTACATAATCGTCGTTCAAATTGAGACATTTATCATACCGTGGCACAAGTTTTTCAATACCCTCTCTGTAGAAATCTGCCGCCTCCGATTTCAACCACTGGTTTACACCGGCATGCAGTTCGGCGTCAGTATCCAAGAGTTGTTTACCGAGCCACTTTTTCATCGCTGGGAAGAGGGGGAAATCGCTCGGCGCCAAATTCGGGCTGTATGGTGAATGGTCAAACACCTCCCATCCAAAACCATCCAATAGTGCCCGGGTACCATTGGCCGTGTGTGGACGTGCGTTGTCGTGAGAAACAACACCTTGGTGCTAAGTTTTCCCCGACGCATATCTTTTACGGAGCGCCGTAACTTTCTTAGTGTTTCACGATACCTTTATGAGTTTATTGTTCTTTCACATTAAAGAAAATCAATGATAAGTATTCCCTCGGAGTCCGTAAACACAGTAGCCATGACCTTTCTTGCTGACAGCGTTTGAAAACACTTTCGTGGTTTCTTGGGAGAATGTGTGTGCTCCCATTCCATTGGCTACTGTTTTGTTTCACAGTTGACATGCTTCACCCAAGTCTCGTCCCCGGTTATGATACGATCCAGAAATGCATTACCATGTGTACTGTATTCTTGGAGAAAGGTCAGTGCTGCGCACAGTCTCTGTTTCTTATGGTCTTCCGTTAGGATTTTCGGAACCCACTGAGTACAAAATACGTGGTAACCAAGCTTCTATACCACAATTTGATGCACCAAACTCTGTGAAATTTGGGAAAATGATCTGACAGTTCTGTAATCATAAAACGACGGTTTTCACGAATTTTGTCATTGTTTTGCATTGCCAGGTCATCTGTCACAAGGCTAGACCTACCACTGCGGTCTTCTTCGTGAACACTGGTACGGCCATTTTTAAGATCTATGAACCATTGCCTCACTCGGTTTTCGCTCATTATTCGCCGTCCGTAAACATCACAAAGTTGACGATAAATTTCAATTGGCCTGTTGTTCTGAGCAAACAAAAACCGAATCACAGACCGCACTTCACAAGTGGCAGGCTTTTCTATTGCAGGGCACATTTTGACGGCTCATGGAGAACAAAGTAAGGAACGCACAGTCCTCACGCTGCTACAGCTGGATGCGTACCGAATGTAGGAACGTTCTGACACCAAGATGGTGGCTCTAGCCCCACCCATCGCCAGGCCAAAACGTCCGTACTTTCTGGACGGCCCTCGTATATCTTAGGTGTAAGAAGAGTATATTTGTTATTCATCAGTTATTTATACACATGAATTATTTCTCCGGATGAACAGAATATCCGACCAAGGAGAGTACGCCATAACATTTATGACTTTACCTTTCAAGCATTCAAGTAATCGGTTTGTTTTGACTTACCAGTCAATCTCTCTGCTGTCCTGTGGTATCTAAATTAGAGATGAAATATATAAATTTCTTTTTGAATTATATGTTTAATTAAGAAGATTAAAATAAGAAAAGAAAAGAACAAATAAATTTATTATTCTTGTGGTTAATTTAAAAATAAGTGCTGGTTACCAGTACTTTTAAATATGTGTTATAAATAAAATAAATTTAGCTGAGATTTTTCCAGTTTAAATTAGAATTGCTGGCTTCCAGCAATTATCAGTAGCTTTTTGTAGTTTTGTATAGTTTTTGTTATTTAAATTTATCTGTAATGTTTGGTTAAGTAGTTAAAAGAATATTAGTATTGTGTTCAGTAGAGATTTGCTGGTTACCAGTAAAATTTGTAGTATTATAGGTACTAGTAGTTTTTTTGTTTTTTTTGTTTTGTGTTTTATCAATTTTGTTTTTGTAGTTGTAGAAAATCTGAAACAATTATGTATTATTAATAATGTAATGTTTTATTAAGAAATAATAAATGTAAAATTTGAATGTGTGCCCCGCTATAGTTTCAAGGATATTCAGATTTTATTTTATTTTATTTTATTTTATTTTTGTCCTGTGGTACACCCTAGGGGAGGGGATCCGTCATTTTCAGCTGCCGTGGTGCGGGCGCACTCGTGGTACCTCTGACGTTACTAGAGGAACCTCGGGCCGAACATTCGAGCCCCTCCCTGATGGGAGTTGTTCGGATTGGGTTGGCCTGGAGGGGGCAGTGGTTCCCAATACCCGTGGGTAATCGGGTACGTCTCTGGACGGGGTTGAGAGAAGCCATTAATATTCCCGGGTGCTAGCCAGCATAGCTAGTAGAAGATGTGCTAGATCACCAGGCGGCCCCACTGAGGTCATATCGGGAGCCTTCCCATTTTGGAGTTGGCGCGCGTAAGTGGCGTATCCACTTCCATCCCGTCTTGAGTCCACAGGACCAGATGGGCGGCTTGTTAGTAGACTAGGTCTTGCCCTATGGAAAGCCCCACGGAGGCGCCGGGCACCCCTTTTGGACAGCTCGGTAACTCCCTGGTCGAAGGAGGCCCGGGTCCTTGGTCCTACGGGTACAGGACTAATGAGAGTAGAACCTCTGGCATTAACGTGTCCTGTGGTACAGTTAACCCTAACCTCTTCATCGGTGTCCAGGTTTCACTGCCTGATGAGTCAGAATGTCTTAAGCTATCTCAGCGATATCTCTCGTAAGTGATCACGAAGACAGAGTGCGTTCAGCCGGTTCTGAACACTCTACCTCAGCTAAGCACTGTAAAAGTAAATTTCTAAAATACTTTCAGCATATTGAGATATCACGGTTTTCAGGCATATAACCCAACTAGAATGTAATGACGACACATGGATTCCACTCAGTTGCCAGATTCCTGTTTCTATTGGAGTCTTCTTCATAATAAATATTGTCTCCATTGAATGCAAACGTTGACAACGGTCACGTTTTTTTTTTTTTTTTTTTTTTTTTTTTCCACCAAAATTCAACATGCAATGCCAAACATGCTGGCACAATATAACATTTGATCCCACGTGTGAATTCGTCCTTTAGTTATATTTTAGAACGGAGTAACACAATTAAAACCCAAGAACGAGCTGATGTATTGAACCGCTGAATGTAAGTTTCACTCTAACATAGAACCTTTGGTCTTGCACATGGGGAGCCAGTACCATGTGTGGAAACAAACATGTCACTTCTGTTGTAGACGTATTGGCATGTTCTGAAGCTAACTTAAGCTCACTATTCCAACCCCTGACTGATAACACTATGTAGTCAACAAGTTTCAAATTTTTGTCTGTCACGTGAACAAAAATAGGTCACTTCAACTAAATCAAACCTTCTAAATACGAAAATGACAATAGAAGTTTGACAGTTTGAAAGTTTTATTTCTCATCTATCTTCTACATACAATTTCATTGATACATTGACATTTGTAACATTTCTTTCACACAACAATATAACTTATTCACATCTAACATACCCATCCTACCTGCTTGCCCCAAGTCTCGGTCTCAATACACATAACCCTGGTTTTCCGTGTATTGATGACCCTCCTCTACCTTGTATCCCTCGTTCTAGTTTTCCAGCCCTTAATTGTTAGTTATTCTTCATCAGTCTTAACCATTTCTCTCTAACTTTCCCCAATTATTCACCAATATTTCTTACATTCTTTTCTCCTTTTACCAATAACATTTTCTTTATTATTAATACCTCCCCCATCCCTAAAACGGTCCCACTTTTGTTGCCAAATTTGCTCTCTCCATATCTTTGTTTGTTTGCAATAAAGTACACTATGCCAATCTGTATCCTCTTCTCCACACATTGGGCCTTTCCCTGTATTCTTATCACATTCAATACCTTGCAAATTCAATAAAAGTTACGTAACGCGTAACATTTTTGTGTAACAGAGCTGAGACAGATTTTCACAGAAACGACAAAACATTTCCCTTTGTTACCATATGATTCTAACAACTGAAGAATATTCATTAAACACTATTCATCCTGAGGTTTATTGTTATAGCATAATTGTTGTGAAAGTAAAAATAGAAACTAGGATTAGATACCCTATTATTTTTATTGTAAAATTAATAAACTAAAATGCTTTAGTTTTACATGGAAGATAACACAAAATATAATAAAGAACCACAACTGGCCTTCATTTCCATTTTTTAAAATAAAATTCTTGGTTTTTACTTAATTTTTAGAGCTTTCTTAATCCAAGAAACTTAAAAAGGGGTCAAAAGTAGCATCAATACTTAAAAAAAGAAAACAAATGTTACAAGGGAAAGCCACTGAAACATGCAGTTATAGTAAAATACATCTTAAATAGGAGAGTTATTATTAACACCTACGGCTTTATTTCTTCCTTTTATATGCCCATGTCACTTTCTTTCATTCAGGACCAGCAATAGTCGCCCATCATACTGGAATCCCATCTACCCTGGTATCTATGTTCCATCTTCTGGATATCCTGATGGAACCTTTCACCATGTTCGTCACTCCCAGGTTTCAAGTCTTCGGGAAAAAATTCAAATGCAAATGAAGAAAGTGAATTTTCAGGAATATCCTACATCCTAGCTTTTGGTAACTGTCTAGGAGTTCTTGAATTATCTGCCATTAATTTTCTGCAATATTGTTTGCAAGGAATTCTTTCACCACTTCCTGAAAGAATTTCCATGCAGATAGTTCCTTAGCGCTTAATTTTTTTTGGAAGTTTTCATCTTTCAAAATCCTCCTAATTTGGGGACCAACGAATGTCACCTATTTTACTTTAGCATCGCTGAGTTTTGAAACTAGCTCCTGAGGTATGCAAAGGCTTCTCCATTTTTGTCCATTGCCTTAACTAAATTTTTCATTAAGTCTAATTTTATATGGAGAAGAGGTAGTATTACTTGATTTGTGTTTACTAATGGAACATACTTGACCCAGTGCTGTCTGGGTGTATGAGTTTCTCATAGAGCCCACGCTTTTACAGTGTAGTGTGATTCAGTGTCCCTACTGCCCCACAAGCATAGAAAGCAACAGTAGTTTGTAAATCCTCCTTGTAGTCCTAATAACATTGCAAATCTCCACATATATGTCAGTTGTACTTGCCGTACATTAGGTTGTTTGCTATTCCTAAGCATAAACCTTAAACACTAGAAACATTTCTGACAGCTGACTTAGAGAACATCCAGGGCATTATGGGTCCATAGTTTACTTAATTATATTTTTGACAACTTTACTGTTTTTATATTTCAGTGATTTACAAGAAAGTGGTGGGTGTAAGAATATTATGACTTTGTGGGTTCGTGAAATTAAAAGTCCAATTGCACCACTCAAAAAATGTTCTTTATTTCCACCGACTTACAGTTAAACACTTGCCAATTACACAGAATTACGTAATGCACACAATTACGATTCACCAGTTCGTCCGTTACAGTTCCACTACACGTTCACAGTTACGTACACTCTTCCGTTGCACGTACACAGTCTTCTCGTCCGTACACTAGCACGGCGCTCCTACGCGGCTCGCCAAGAACTGACTCAACTCACTCACTGCAGCCCTTTTTATATGAATATCGCTGTTTTCTCGAAGTGTCTCGTTTCAGTGAATCACCGCGAAGGTTCCAGATGGCAGGGGAAGGGGGAAGAGGCGGCCAGGGACCAGTGGCACTTCCCTAATCATCCCCTCAGTTAGTGACTGAGATGAATGGGTGGGCGTATCCGGATGCCTCTGGTCCCCTACTCAGCTGCCGTTGGCCGTGCTTTTCGATAATTGGGTGACAATATTTTTATAAGATTCCTCCCCAAATTACAACCGAATTGTGATGGACAATGCCCCCTACCACAGTGTAAGGTTAGAACGTATACAAAACAACAAGCGACATCGTAACATGGCTACAGAGTAAAATATAATTTTCCACGAGGGTCATGTTAAGGCGGAATTGCTGGCAATGGTCAAGTCTCGTGCTAAAGAGTACAAAAAATACGTAAGTAGCAGTTAATTTTCATGGATATTAATAGTGTGCTGCGTGATACTTAGCTCGAAAAATGTGCCTTAGTGTCGAAAATTTATATTAATATTATAATTACTGAAGCAATTAAGCGGTTGGCTTGAATAAATACGTGTATTTGTGTTGAAAATGCATATCCATATTACTAATACATATTAATATTATACTTAACGAATAAATTAAGCGGTTGGCTTGAATAAATACGTGTTTTTGTGTTGAAAATGCATATCCATATTACTAATACATATTAATATTATACTTAACGAATCAATTAAGCGGTTGGCTTGAATAAATACGTGTTTTTGTGTTGAAAGTGCATATTCATATTATTAATACATATTAATATTATACTTAACGAATCGATTAAGCGGCTGGCTTGAATGAATACGTGTTTTTTGTGTTGAAAATGCATATTCATATTATTAATACATATTAATATTATACTTAACGAACCGATTAAGCGGCTGGCTTGAATAAATACGTGTTTTTTGTGTTGAAAATGCATATTCATATTATTAATACATATTAATATTATACTTAACGAATCGATTAAGCGGCTGGTTTGAATAAATACGTGTTTTTGTGTTGAAAATGCATATTCATATTATTAATACATATTAATATTATACTTAACGAATTGGTAACAGTACAGTCATTCCGAACGCATTATATATATGCTACCTTGTAACTAAGGAACACCAAAACAAACAAGAATCGTTTGCTTTTAGCGGTATGTTGCGACACCAATACTTCACTAAGAGAACTTTCCTTCAATTCATGTTCCTTAATTGCTCATGAAACTTGACCTAAAATGCCAATTTTCACCAATGTGGCAAAACCTTGTTAACTAGTGTGATTAATATCACTGAAATTGTGTTAGAAAGAAAATTATTTACTAATTGTAATTAATTTTACAGGAATTAAGTATTTATTAGGTATTATTCTCACAGAGGGACCACAATGTACAACTGCCGTTCAATTCACACAGTTAGAAAAGAAAATATGTGAGAATGACCTGAAGAGACCATTGTAAGGATTATTGCACTTTGCTAGATTTGCTGACTTAAAATGTTGGTAGCAGGTGTAGCCATTCCTTCATTAGTTGAACGAGGATCTTCACGGCAGTTCTGCTGACATTACAGTGGCGGTATCGACTCTTCTAGGGACGACAATATAGTATGTGATGTCACAAACCACAGATTTTTTTTTTTTGTGGTTTCTATTTCAGCCTTTTCTCAAGTTTGTTGTGGTACTCAGGTAACCTTGGTACGAAGATCTAGACAAGTGACAGTTCAGGTTATTTTTTCTTCTGTGAGTTTCCACCTCCTCCTCTTCTTCCTCCTCTTTCTTCTCTTCTTGTTCCGCGATCCTCTAACTACTGTGTATTCGTATCTCAGGAGTCAGATGTCATTGCCAAAAATGCCAGCTTGAAGCTCTATTCACACATAAGATAATCTAAGGTTCTGATAGGATAATGTAATTTATTAACTTTGAATTATTAATGACGAATTCTTTTTTATCCTAAATGTTGGAAATTATAATGTAATCATTGTCTTAATTGACCAAAAGCGGATTCAATATTATGTGTTGAAAATTCTCTACGCACTTGTTTCTTAAGTTCTGGAGCCCCAGAAGTCTAATTCTACTAATCTCAACAGCAGACGTGTGTTTCGAAGAATGAAATAGTTAACCGAAGAACAAAGTCTTTCTCCTAAGGAAAATGCTTTTCAGCAGGGAAACAAAACTTTAACAGTGAAGCATCGGAACAGATGAAGTGCTTCGGAAACATACCCTAGAAACGCGCCAGTTCTCTATGGAGCAATGCAAGTGACGTATTAAAAAAGAACAAAATATTTGGCATACTGTGTCAAAAAGGCAGCATTTGCAGCACATATAGAAAGCTGGCAGCAACAAAAGATGCGTTGTTATACTTTCTGAGAGAGAGACTTGTCGGAAACCTCCTTTAAGCTAAACTGTATGTATAGCAACATTCCCCATAGGGCAAGTATGGCCTTCGGGTTAACTTCGCCCCACCACGTGATGACCGGACCCATTTCTCAGGTGGAGGCACCCACAGGGCGTTGTTCGTTACCTCCAATGATAGGGTGATAGCGAATATGACGTTTATACCTACAGTTTATACCGTGGACTCCGAACCATGTTGGGCATAGGGGACACTTCACACGAGCTAGACAGAGGTGAAGGTGCGGGTAGGGGTCGACTTAAAATCGGCACCCCAGACCCGGAATCAAACTCGGACCCTCAGCACGAGAGTCGCGAACGAAACCACTGCGCTACCCGGTGCCCTCTTTAAGCTCAGCTTTACAGGCAAATAATTGTTGAGCCCGCCTTGGTAGCGTAGATGGTAGCGTGATAGCCTTACGTTCAAGAGATCCCGAGTTCGAATCTCGTTCAGGTTGAGTAACATGGTTAAGGTTTTTACCGGGGATTCCCTTATCTTGAATGACGAATGTCAGGTAACTCTATGTTCTATGGACCGTGGGCTCATTTCAGCATAATTTCACCCATTTCATTCATCGCCCGATATGACAACGTTGGAGGACGTAAAAAAAATGATTTTTGGTCGGTAGACTACTGCACATATAAAAGCAAATAAGAAACTGAACTCCAGCACTTTAAATGAAGACATTCCCAGTGACACTGAAATACCATGGGCACTCACGACAATTATGTTTGTATTTGTATTTGTATTTATTTCTCATCTTTCTTCTACATAGAGTATCATTGATACATTGACATTTGTAACATTTCTTTCACACGATAACAATATAACGTATTCACATCTAACATACCCATCCTACCTGCTTGCCCCAAGTCTCGGTCTCAACACATATAACCCCTGGTTTTCCGTGTATTGATGTTCTTCCTCTCCCTTGTGTCACTCTTTCTAGTTTTCCAGCCCTTAATTGTTAGTTATTCTTCATCAATCTTAACAATTTCTCTCTAACTTTCCCCAGATATTCACCTATATTTCTTACATTCTTTTCTCCTTTTACCAATAACATTTTCTTTATTATTAATACCTCCCCCTCATCCCTAAAACTATCCCACTTTTGTTGCCAAATTTGTTCTCTCCATATCTTTGTTTGTTTGCAATAAATTATACTATGCCAATCTGTATCCTCTTCTCCACACATTGGGCATTTCCCTGTATCCTTGTCATATCTAATACCTTTCAAATTTCTAATACCTGTCCTTGCCCAGGAAAATCCTTCTCGCCCTGACTTATTACACAGATCTATGTGCTTCTCCCTCCCCCACACTGTCTTTATTTCCCTATATGTCCTCAATGATCTTTTCTTCCTTACACTGGTAAATATAACTTGGCTATCTAGATCTTCCAGCCTTAATTCTACCTCTTTCCAAAAGCCCCTATAATAATACTCCTCGTTTCTCCAGATATGTCCCATACCTATCTGTGCCATCAGTTCCCTTACTTTGTGCGCCCAAGACTCTCCCCATTTTCTTCTCATCTGCAAAAGAAAACATTCCTAGATAATATTGTTTTTCTCTAAATTGGCAACTCTGTATAGATATATCAATACCCTTGAGACAATTTTAACCCTTGTTGAATGTCTTCCCATCTCTAATTGTGCTGCCCATTGGGTGAAGCTACCGGTAAGCCCAAAATATATTTACAGAAAGATCTGTTAATAACATCCACCTCTTCGCATGCTTCATCCACTCCCCATATCTCTGCCCCATGTAACATCTTATTTTCTACTATGGCAGTATAGATCCTTTCCAGGCATTTGACATTAATATCAGGTAATTTCCTTAAACATGCTCTTACAATACTCACGGCCATTTTACCTTTTGCTAGAGTCAATTTTTTCTGTTCAGTCCATTTACCATCACAGCTCAATCTTATACCCAAGTAATCAAATCTCTTTACGACCTCTATTTCTCTTCCATTTATCCCCCATTTCTCATCTTTGCGCAATGTATAACCTTTTTTAAAAACCATGATCTTCGATTTCTTTTCGTTAACTCTCAACCCCCATTTTTGGCAATAACTACTTATTGCTTCAGTTGCTCTTCTGAGCCCTCCAACAGATATAGAACCAGCTTCTAAGTCATCTGCAAATTACAACCCTGGGATTATATTTGTAAGTAACTACGTGTATCAAATTATGTATTAGAATAGCGAAACAAAATTCAGACTACACAGAATTCTTTTGCTTCATTTGAAATAACGCCATTTGTAGAACAGACCCATTCAATTGAAAATGTAGATCTTTAATTTAACTACGCGACTACGAAATCCAGTTGGCCACAGGTAGTTTTAGAAAGCGAAAACGTAGTTTGGCGGACAGAGCTACAAATTAAAACAAACGGATATAAAAATTAGTAAAAAAGGACTGTTGTTGCACCTTGAAGTTGCTAAACATGCAAAGTATTGCGGACAGCAATGTCCCAATTAAGTGAATGAGTTTGTAGTTTCCTCGCCAGATGCCTCTTGCGGGCACTGAATGGTGCTGCTATCTTTGTGGTCGGTAATACTTTCTACAGATCACAGAAACGGTGGTTTCCCAAATAAACACGAAGTGATTGAATTTGAAGTTAACCCTTCCCCCCTAAATCTATAAGGGTTATTTTCTAATAGATAATTCTAATTAAAATCAAGGTTGCCTTAAATTTGTAAATCGGTAGGTATGAAGGACATTGTTCTTAGATACAACTTTTTGTTTTTGATATCACTTCAATATATGGACCGTATAGTGTGCATTTATGATGTAGTTCACGTCCGAAAAGACATATTATGCACATAGACCTCGTATTTAATGCTACCCGTGGTGTAGAATTTGTCAAAGATGGTAAGTTTTTAACAAGATAGTAGATGACATATTAAGACAACATACATTATTTACGTTTAAAATATTGAGAAACGGCAACATTTAGAACCACGTCTACAAAACAACTGATTCAATTATTTATTTTCTGAAATATGTAATACTGCTTTGCAAAGATATAACTGATAACGTATCCTTTATAACTGATGGAAATCACACTTACATTAGATTGCATCATTGTACATTTGGAATGCTTGGCTTGTGTCTGGTCTCTGCTGTGGTTATTTTATTTTTTTCGCGAACTCTTCTGGATAGTGTGCTGTGGTGGCAACATTCCAAACGTTGTGAAGAGTGGCTTGCAGTTAGTCGGCAATTTTGCTCCACTTATTATTCTTATTGCATTTTTATATAAGAATTATTTGTTATTTAATGCTGAGTTTCCTGAGAAACTTATTCACAAGTCAGAATCGTGCATAATGTATCGTTTGTAGGATAAACACGTACCTGTGGAGTCATTTTGGGGAAAATTAAAATCAATAGCGAAACAATAAGTTCTGTGGTACTGGGGTCTAGGTTCGTTCCATTGATAGTTGTGGTTTCCTTAGATTGAAGTGCTTTATTTTTCTTTAATCACTAATTTATTAGTTGGCACATCAGAGATACGTACACAATTAGACCAGATGTATGGATTGCTTTGCGAAGAACTACTAGGGCTGCCAAAACCGGCACAAAGAGAAGTGGCACTGCTGGAGTTAGGAAATACAAAAAGGAGGGAAATAATAATAGAGAGAATACTGAAATTCTAGTATTAGTGTATTAAAGGGCAAAAAGGGGAATTATTGAATCTATGCATGAAGCAGCAGAAAAGCATTAAGAACACAAAGTTGGTGGTCGGAAATGGAAAGAAAGGTATCGAGGATAGGCATGGGAGATTTATGGAGAGAAGAGGAGATAAGTCATAGCGGTTTTTGGAAGGAAGTGAGAACCAGGACACACTTCTTTTTTGTAATTAACGTCCTCCAACATTTATTCATAAAGGGGAGAAATGTTGACACATTTCTGTTTGCTGATGACCAGATTTTAATTGCGGAGACGGAAGATAACTTACAAAGAGCCATACATGAATTAAATAATATTACAAGAGAATATAATCTTCAAATTTCATATGAAAAACAAAAATAACGGCTTTTATAGGAACGAACCATTTGAGAGCAAACATTTGCATAAATGATAAACCCATCCAACAACAAAGTTATTTTAATTATCTTGGCTATATTGTGTCATATACCAGTAATAGAGATATACAAAACAAAATAAACAAATTCCAAACAATATGTGGCATAATAAAAAGAACTTTTAAAAATTGTAATCGTCAAACTTTGTTAAAACTGTATAAAATAATGGCGATCCCAACCCTGCTTTATGGGTGTGAAAACTGGGTCTTAACTATCTCACAACAGAAGAAAGTGGAGGCTGCTGAGATGAAATTTCTGAGACAGGTGGCAGGTTATAGACTCATAGACAAGAAAAGAAATGAGGATATTAGAAGAGAATTGGAAATTCAGAGTCTAAATGAAACAATCATTGCATACAGGCAAAAATGGCAAGATCATGTGCAGAGAATGACCGAAGACCGTACACCACAAATAGTATACAAGTATAAACCTGTAGGTAGAAGAAATGTTGGCAGGCCACGAAAGAGATGGTCCGATCAATTTCCTTGAAGTCGGAACGAGCCACAAGGCTTATACCGTGATGATGATGATGATAATGATGATGATGATGATAATGAACATTTATTCATATCGGACGATGAATGAAATGGGTGAAATGATGCTCAATGCGTCCGGGTCCATGGAGCTTAGAGTTACCCGACATTCGTCTTTAAGGATAAGGGAACACCCGGTAAAAGCCTTATCCAGGTAACTCACCCTGACCGAGATTCGAGCTCAGGATCTCTTGGACGTGAGGCAGACATGCTACCATCTACGCTACCGAGGCGGGCGCAGGGCACAAGACTTAGATAGGCAGGAGATATGGTAAAGTATAGAAGGAAAGAAAACTTTTGAAATTTTATAAGCAATTAAAGACAGAATGGGGTAGCGAAAAATACATAGATCAATGTGACAAAAATGGAAGAGAAGTCATAGCATGGATGAGAGTAGGAATAATATATCTAAAAGGGCTGAGAAGTAATGAGGTAGTGGTGTGTGAATTTTGTGGAGATGAAGAGAGCACTGCTCATTACCTAGTAGAATGTAAGGAGCTAACAAATTGCAGAAGAAAAATGTGGAACAAGAAATGTGACAGTGTGAGAAAAGAGGTAGTGGCGTTAGCATGTTAACGGGGAAGGGTGAAAAGAAAAATAGATGTATAGGAGAATTCTTATATAGGTTAAGAGAAAAGTGGATTAGAGTAAAGGAAGCGATGGTCAAGAAGAAATGACACCAAGCTGCTCAGGAAAACCAAAGGCTTATGGCCAGAGGATCTGAGTCAGCGAGTAAATCTTGGGTCAAGAATTTCATGTATTTGTACAGGATGTAGGTATAATAGTGTATGCTCGATGTTAAAGTCATTATAAACTGTAATGTAAACTGTACAAATAAATATCAAATATCAAATGTATTAGTTGATACCAAATTGGTTATTACTCCAGACCATTCTGGGCATGCACTGCAATACTCTAAAGTTTTGCTTTTTATTCGATAAGTACGAAGCAATCCATTGATAACCTTTACTCCTAATAAAATGCTGATAAGAGTATGTTGAAAGTTACACACTTCTTTTGACAGATCACAGAATGTTTCCCTGTATAATTTTTATTAAAGAACTTGAAAATTATATTAGTAAACTTGAAAGTAGCAGTGTTGATCATGTTTTTCAAAAATCCAAACTGCTTAATTGTTAAAAACTATATTTTTCTAAATTGTGGTGTTCGTTTGAACAGTAGTTTTACAAATACTTTAGAGAAAACTGTTAGCAATGATAAACGTAGTTTCGTATTAAGGATTTAAGGGCAAAATATTTTAAACTGCAGGAGATGTCTGTTACAATATATGGTTTGTTAACATTATCGACAGGTATGTTTCATTAGATTATGACGAGATTGAGCGGTTGTACACCATGGCGTTTCACTCACTAGTGGCCATCTGTTACCCGAGTAAAGTGTTGCTGTTCGCTGTAGATCTTTTACTTCATGTTTTGAATGATGTTTATTGGGGGCGTTGTTCTTTAATTATACCATTTATCACTAAGCTTCTTGTATGTGGAACGCATGTCATTCATAGAAGGTTCTTCAGCTAAAGCTGTAAGTTGTTTTAAGACTTTTTAAATTATTTGCGCAAAATTCTCTTTTCTGCTTGCAATATATTTCGATACAATGTGTTTTGAAACGTTTCTAGAGGCATTATTAATTATGTTTATATGTGACGGAAAATTCAGTTGGAAATCTTTAAAAGAACATATAAGAAAGGATTAAAATTTCCACTTACGTTGTTTGTCCTATAAATGTTTGTTTCCAGGTCTATTCTCTAAGTTGGCCACTGAAGCAAATATAATATGGGTAGCGCAGGTTAAAGCAATAAGGTTACTCTCAGGGCATGCGTGGATATGTATGAGTAAGGATGGTTCTAATGACACTGGAATGCCCGTTTCAAATTGATTTAATGACTACTTCTTTTTAGCACCACATCAAACTCGAAGTTGCCGACCAAGGGTTACCGATATATCAGTGTTCAGAGTTACCATATGTAGACTGCTTATGACTTGATACAACTTAATTCGGTCTTCACGTACATACGAACCGACAAAAATCTTCTCCCATCGCTTCTGATCTGCCTTCGACTAAGATAGAACAAGAGGACTGCCTTAATCGGCCCCAAACCGCGGACTGTCCGTCCTCACTGTGCACAGCTGTAAGTGTGCGTGTCACTTTCACTTCTCGAAAACCCTCTTATTCATCCAAAACTCCTTTGTGACTATTTTGTCCATTGTGATTATTAGTCTCGGTCATGCCATTATTAACGGTCCGAAGAATACCTTTTCAAACGGAGTCAAGTGCTATTCCTTTAGAACCTTTTGCTAAGAAAACTGTTTCTTGCGTTTCTTTTGTTAACCTAATGCTATTCAACTCAACTGCACGTGCACGGTTTACCAAAAAATATACATTCCTTTGAAATCCATTACGATTCTTTATGCATTGCATCCCTTAATTTCGGTACCATCACTAAACAGTTTTAGGCGCTCGTTGTTCAGGATTCGATATCCGGTTAATCATCATCTTATACGGAAATTGATCTCGGTATGAATTATGTTTTCATTTTATGTACTTCTCCTTAAATATGTCTGTGAAAATATTATCAATACTTGTTTCGGAGCCCTCATTTAATTGTAATTGAAAATTTACTAAGTATGATGCCTATTTGATAGTGATACAACTATTTATTTTTGTTGTTGCCCTTCATCAAATATATATTAATTCGCTTCATAGAATATGTTCCCTCTTCGATATAAAAAGCATTTTACGACCAAATCCATTTATTTTTAAACAAACGGCGAAGCAGCCGACATGTTGAGTTGCATATTATTCTAAGAAGATCTCATTCATCTATATAGCTATGTCTATGATTACAGTACTATTTCTGCTATAGCCATCCATTGAAATATCTCCTTGTCTTCCATGTTAAGTTACTTTAAGTATAAGCCCTCTGAACTTGGGTTTTCAGATATGAAACTAATTAATTACCCTTGATTTTCTTTTTTAAGTTCCAAAGCTTTAACAAAACACTGCCAATAAACCACATATTGTTTTCTTGAAATTGAACTTTATTTCCTTGATTTATTTGAGTTCGATTTAACATACTTTCGTTTCTCCGATTCAGCTTAAGAAGCAGAGATAGTTTACTTTTTCCAATGGAAATTATGGGAAGCTACACTCACTTTCATAATTACTTCCACATCTTTCAGCAGATATTTGTGCATGTTCGTGTTTACGTGTCAGCAGTCCATGTACAATACAACCTCATTATGCTTGTTCTCTTTTCAATAGTTACGACTCTGTGTACAACACCTGATTATTATGTCGATCCTCTCTTCATTGAGTTATAACTCTGTGTATCACATTATTATGCTGGTCCTCTGTGCAGTGAGTAAGGACTATGTATAACACCACATTATTATGTGGATCCTCTCTTCAGTGAGTTATAACTCTGTATAGAACATTATTATGGTGGTCCTTTGTGCAGTGAATTATAACTCTGTGTATTACATTGTTATGCTGGTCCTCTATGCAGTGAGTTACTACTCTGTGAATAACACCAGATTATCGATCCTCTGTTCAGTGAGTTATAACTCTGTGTATCACATTGTTATGCTGGTCCTCTATGCAGTAACTACTCTGTGTATAACACCAGATTATTATGTCGATCCTCTGTTCAGTGAGTTATAACTCTGTGTATCACATTGTTATGCTAGTCCTCTATGCACTGAGTTACGACTCTGTGTATAACACCAGATTATTATGTCGAACCTCTGTTTAATGAGTTATAACTCTGTGTATCACATTGTTATGCAGGTCCTCTATGCAGTGAGCTATTACTCTGTGTATAACACCAGATTATTATGTCGATCCTCTGTTCAGTGAGATATAACACGGTGTATCACATTGTTATGCTGGTCCTCTATGCAGTGAGTTACGACTCTGTGTATAACACCTGATTATTACGTCGATCCTCTGTTCAGTGAGATATAACACTGTGTATCACATTGTTATGCTGGTCCTCTATGCAGTGAGTTACGACTCTGTGTATAACACCTGATTATTACGTCGATCCTCTGTTCAGTGAGATATAACTCTGTGTATCACATTGTTATGCTGGTCCTCTATGCAGTGAGTTACTACTCTGTGTATAACACCTGATTATTACGTCGATCCTCTGTTCAGTGAGATATAACACTGTGTATCACATTGTTATGCTGGTCCTCTATGCAGTGAGTTACGACTCTGTGTATAACACCTGATTATTACGTCGATCCTCTGTTCAGTGAGATATAACTCTGTGTATCACATTGTTATGCTGGTCCTCTATGCAGTGAGTTACTACTCTGTGTATAACACCTGATTATTACGTCGATCCTCTGTTCAGTGAGATATAACACTGTGTATCACATTGTTATGCTGGTCCTCTATGCAGTGAGTTACTACTCTGTGTATAACACCAGATTATTACGTCGATCCTCTGTTCAGTGAGATATAACTCTGTGTATCACATTGTTATGCTGGTCCTCTATGCAGTGAGTTACTACTCTGTGTATAACACCTGATTATTATGTCGATCCTCTGTTCAGTAAGTTATAACGCTGTGTATAACAACACATTATTATGTCGATCCTCTTTTCAGTGAGCTATAACGCTGTGTATTACAACACATTATTGTGCGGATCCTCTGTTCAGTGAGTTATGACTGTGTATGACACCAGATTATTATGTCGATCCTCTGTTCAGTGAGTTATAACGCTGTGTATTGCAACACATTATTATGCTCGTCCTCTATTCAGTGAGTTATAACATTGTGTATAACAACACATTATTATGCTGGTCCTCTGTTCAGTGAGTTATAACTCTGTGTATAACAACACATTATTATGCTCGTCCTCTATTCAGTGAGTTATGACTAGGGGGCGGATTTTGCCCTAATTGCCTATTTTATTCCTGTGTTCAGAAACGTAGGCTTTTAAGTTATAAGCACGTTTCTTACAATTATTAGCCTAATTTCTTAGTTTTATTAGTGCCTATAAATGCCTATTTCATACGTTTGTGCCTATTTTGCTTATTAGTGCCTAAAATTGCCTTTTTGGCCAATTTCTTTTGCTTGTAATTTCTTACAACACATTTTGCATTTGTTGATTTCAACGTGAAGTTTTTGGGGAAAGGGAACTTTCTTTCTGCTGCACATTGGGTATACAAAAAGGGGTTTAGTTAGGTAGGTATTGCCTTACAGACGTATCACAAGGCGCTAATGACGTCATGGAAAAATCTTAGAATTCGCACAAAGACCAGCTAAATGATATTTCAATGGATTGACAAATGGCCACTCTTTATATGAGGAATGGAAAGCCCATCCTGTAAGCAGTGTTTCAAGTGCACACATGGATCAGTTTCCTACGCAAATATACCAAAAGAGAGAAGCAACAGAAGTGCACTTCTTAAACAGCGGATAAATGGTGATCCATCGTTCAGCACAGATGGGAAAGTAATTTTTGTCAGCCTTGTGTGAAACAGGTGAGTTTAATCATTCATGTTTGTATTAATACTATATTATCTTAGTTTCTAAAACCTTGTAAATATCAGCCCCTGTAGCAACATTATGCCGAACACAAATTAATATGTTGAGGAGAGCCAAAAAAAGAGAAACTGTCTGTTTTCAGTTTTCCAAAGTAAAGCACAAATTTGCCTAATGTGAAAACTTTCTTCATCATATTATATTACTTTACATTGAGATTTAGCTTAAAACATGTCTGAATCGTTAAAAAAGCCCGTCTAATGTATTCCATTTTGAACAGAATATTATTTATTTGAAACTTATAGGCATAGCTTTGCAAACTCAGTGTACTGGGTTTCACAATTTTCTTACGAGTATTATCTTTTGGCAGTTTCAATGCAGTAGCATGATAGTTTTGTGCTGGTGTAAAGGATTACTTCTTGAACTAATACTAATACTTGGGGGAAGGATTATTAATTAAATTATCAATGGTGTCAATTGCTAACAATCATATCAGATCACAATCAGTACCACCGGTAAGCAGGAATTTTACTCCCGTAAGATTTATTTTACATGTATTTAAAATACATACTGACAGGAAGCTGTTGTTTTACCCAATTTTAAAATCAACACTCTGAGACTCTGTTCGGGTTACAACTTAAACTTTTGAGGCCAGCGCTTAATTAACTAGGCTACACCGTCTAAGATTATATGAAAAATTGTGATTTTCTCATGCTTACGTTTTTCTACATGAATCTCAAAGAATCATGAAATTCATTGCTTGGAGATTTTCGATGTTGTTTCCAACGCTGAAAATGAAACTGCAGACCAATAAATCTTAATGGTTTGTGTAACATTTTACAGAAATGCCTTTATAAAAATAGGTGCGAGAATTCTTTTCACGATGCCGTAATTGCTGTAATTCTGTTTGAATGAACAGGAAACGCTTACTAAAAAGCTGTGTTTTATTGTTTGTTCTTAGTCGACATGAGGCATTTAGGGTTTTTATTACAAAAACTAGGATTCTATAGCTCTAGCTTTTAAATAATTTATGTTCTTTGCTTTGTATCCTTCTGACACATCGTGACATCATTTTAAGTGATATTAAGATTGCTGCGATGAACTTTTGAATTTATTATCTTTCCAACAATCGTTTCTATTAAGGAGACACATTATGCAAATTGGCCCAAAACTTACAACAATCCCAAATTTAGTTTTTTGTCTTACAATTAATATAGACATACTAAAATGATATAAACTTTTCTTTCTAGCGGCATTACAGAAAACGTCACATGACTATTTAAATAACCCTACACCTGTATCGTAGCTGCTATTACCTAATTTTAACCTCAGATTTCTCAGATTCCATATTTTCTACATTTTTCTAACTTCAAAATTTTCCACAGGATGCAGTTTTCTATTAATCTGTATGAAATTAAAAAAATGCCTGTAAGGGCAACAGCATATTAAGTAAACCCGTTTACATTTGTTGTGTTCTTGTTATATCTATTGAAAAGGATTATAATGCTTACTTTATTTTATTGTTATCTCAATAATTTATTAATTCTAATGTGATAGCTGATAACCTTAGTTGTTGTAAAGCGACCTTAAATGAAATAAAAAAGTTTACTTCTTACTTAAAACGCTTAGGAAAATAAAAATGGTTAAATAAGCATGACTATTTTTTCCCTTCGTTGATATGGCGAAGACAAATATTTCACATAGGTACAGGTCATTAATAGGTTAAAATGGGTGCAGAAACTTATAACTCAAGCATTAATTTTTAAAATTACAATATGTGGGACATTTTGAAAATCGCCTGTAATTTAGACAAACTGTTAATTCCTCAGAAACTATTGTAACTAGAAAGCTGTAAATTGGTATTATTCCTTTCTTGATCGATCACAAAAATAAATGTTATAAATTTGAAAAAATCTAATAAATGCTTCAGATATTTCAATTTTCACCCTTAAGCCCGGCCCCCAAACGCATGTTTTTATTTTTTGACATAGTTAATTAATTCACACCCTTCTGCAGATTATGGTTATTACTTAGGGAAGTGGATTTATATGCATTTTGATTATACGACAGTATCTGTTATTTTAATTTGCTGTGGAGCCATTTATGAAATTTGGAATAAATGCAGAACTATTTCGCCTAGGGAACCGCAAAATACTATGTGTTTAGGTAATTTGTTGCAGCATATGTTGTGATGATTGTCATTTTGTTATAGTGCAATTATAGTGCATTTTAAGAGTCATTTTACTAACATTGTATATTTCTAAGAGTTTGCTTAAACAATTTAATGCCTATTTAAGTGCCTATTTTGCCCACCCATTTCACACATTTTTAGTGCCTATAAATCCCCTCCATGGTTATGACTGTGTATAACACCACATTATTACACTGGTCCTCTGTGCAGTGAGTTATGACTGTGTATAACACCACAGTATTATGCTGGTCCTATATGCAGTGAGTTATGACTATCTATAACACCACATTATTACGCTGGTCCTCTGTGCAGTGAGTTATGACCATGTATAACACCACATTATTACGCTGGTCTTCTGTGCAGTGAGTTATGACCATGTATAACACCACATTATTATGCTGGTCCTCTGTGCAGTGAGTTATGACTGTCTATAACATCACATTATTATGCTGGTCCTCTGTGCAGTGAGTTATGACTGTGTATAACACCACATTATTATGCTGGTCTTCTGTGCAGTGAGTTATGACTGTGTATAACACCACATTATTGTGCTGGTCTTCTGTGCAGTGAGATATGACTGTGTATAACACCACATTATTATGCTGGTCTTCTGTGCAGTGAGTTATGACTGTGTATAACATCACATTATTATGCTGGTCCTCAGTGCAGTGAGTTATGACTGTGTATAACACCACATTATTATGCTGGTCTTCTGTGCAGTGAGTTATGACTGTGTATAACACCACATTATTATGCTGGTCCTCTGTGCAGTGAGTTATGACTGTGTATAACACCACATTATTATGCCGGTCTTCTGTGCAGTGAGTTATGACTGTGTATAACACCACATTATTATGCTGGTCCTCTGTGCAGTGAGTTATGACTGTGTATAACACCACATTATTATGCTGGTCCTCTGTGCAGTGAGTTATGACTGTGTATAACACCACATTATTATGCTGGTCTTCTGTGCAGTGAGTTATGACTGTGTATAACATCACATTATTATGCTGGTCCTCTGTGCAGTGAGTTATGACTGTGTATAACACCACATTATTATGCTGGTCTTCTGTGCAGTGAGTTATGACTGTGTATAACACCACATTATTATGTTGGTCTTCTGTGCAGTGAGTTATGACTGTGTATAACACCACATTATTGTGCTGGTCCTCTGTGCAGTGAGTTATGACTGTGTATAACATCACATTATTATGCTGGTCCTCTGTGCAGTGAGTTATGACTGTGTATAACACCACATTATTATGCTGGTCTTCTGTGCAGTGAGTTATGACTGTGTATAACACCACATTATTGTGCTGGTCCTCTGAGCAGTGAGTTATAACTCTGTATCACATTATTATGTCGGTCTTCTGTGCAGTGAGTTATCACACCGTGTGTAGCACCACATTATTACGCTGGTCCTCTGTGCAGTGAGTTATGACCATGTATACCACCACATTATTACGCTGGTCCTCTGTGCAGTGAGTTATGACTGTCTATAACATCACATTATTATGCTGGTCCTCTGTGCAGTGAGTTATGTCTGTGTATAACACCACATTATTATGCTGGTCTTCTGTGCAGTGAGTTATAGCTCTGTATCACATTATTATGTCGGTCTTCTGTGCAGTGAGTTATCACACCGTGTGTAGCACCACATTATTATGCTGGTCTTCTATGCAGAGAGTTATGACTGTCTATAACATCACATTATTATGCTGGTCCTCTGTGCAGTGAGTTATGACTGTGTATAACACCACATTATTGTGCTGGTCCTCTGAGCAGTGAGTTATAACTCTGTATCACATTATTATGTCGGTCTTCTGTGCAGTGAGTTATCACACCGTGTGTAGCACCACATTATTATGCTGGTCTTCTATGCAGAGAGTTATGACTGTCTATAACATCACATTATTATGCTGGTCCTCTGTGCAGTGAGTTATGACTGTGTATAACACCACATTATTGTGCTGGTCCTCTGAGCAGTGAGTTATAACTCTGTATCACATTATTATGCTGGTCTTCTATGCAGAGAGTTATAACTTTATCTATAACACCACATTATTATGTCGATCCGCTGTTCAGTGAGTTATAACTGTGTGCACCACATCATTAATCCGGTCCTCTGTGCAGTGGGTTATGACTTTATCTATAACACCACATTATTATGTCTATCCTCTGTTCAATGAGTTATAACTGTGTGCACCACATTATTATCCCGGTCCTCTGTGCAGTGGGTTATGACTTTATCTATAACACCACATTATTATGTCTATCCTCTGTTCAGTGAGCTATAACTGTGTGCACCACATTATTATCCCGGTCCTCTGTGCAGTGGGTTATGACTTTATCTATAACACCACATTATTATGTCTATCCTCTGTTCAGTGAGTTATAACTGTGTGCACCACATTATTATCCCGGTCCTCTGTGCAGTGGGTTATGACTTTATCTATAACACCACATTACTATGTCTATCCTCTGTTCAGTGAGTTATAACTGTGTGCACCACATTATTATCCCGGTCCTCTGTGCACCGGGTTATGACTTTATCTATAACACCACATTATTATGTCGATCCTCTGTGCAGCGGGGTATGACTTTATCTTTAACACCACATTATTGTGTCAATCCTCTGTTCAGTGAGTTATAACTGTGTGCACCACATTATTATCCCAGTCCTCTGTGCAGTGGGTTATGACTTTATCTATAACACCACATTACTATGTCTATCCTCTGTTCAGTGAGTTATAACTGTGTGCACCACATTATTATCCCGGTCCTCTGTGCAGCGGGTTATGACTTTATCTATAACACCACATTATTATGTCGATCCTCTGTTCAGTGAGTTATAACTGTGTGCACCACATTATTATCCCGATGCTCTGTTCAGCGGGGTATGACTTTATCTTTAACACCACATTATTGTGTCAATCCTCTGTTCAGTGAGTTATAACTGTGTGCACCACATTATTATCCCAGTCCTCTGTGCAGTGGGTTATGACTTTATCTATAACACCACATTATTATGTCAATCCTCTGTTCAATGAGCTATAACTGTGTGCACCACATTATTATCCCAGTCCTCTGTGCAGTGGGTTATGACTTTATCTATAACACCACATTATTATGTCAATCCTCTGTTCAATGAGTTATAACTGTGTGCACCACATTATTATCCCAGTCCTCTGTGCAGTGGGTTATGACTTTATCTATAACACCACATTATTATGTCGATCCTGTGTTCAGTGAGTTATAACTGTGTGCACCACATTATTATCCCGGTCCTCTGTGCAGTGGGTTATGACTTTATCTATAACACCACATTATTATGTCGATCCGCTGTTCAGTGAGTTATAACTGTGTGCACCACATTTTTATCCCGGTCCTCTGTGCAGTGGGTTATGACTTTATCTATAACACCACATTATTATGTCTATCCTCTGTTCAGTGAGTTATAACTGTGTGCACCACATTATTATCCCGGTCCTCTGTGCAGTGGGTTATGACTTTATCTATAACACCACATTATTATGTCTATCCTCTGTTCAGTGAGTTATAACTGTGTGCACCACATTATTATCGCGGTCCTCTGTGCAGCGGGTTATGACTTTATCTATAACACCACATTATTATGTCTATCCTCTGTTCAGTGAGTTATAACTGTGTGCACCACATTATTATCCCGGTCCTCTGTGCAGTGGGTTATGACTTTATCTATAACACCACATTATTATGTCTATCCTCTGTTCAGTGAGTTATAACTGTGTGCACCACATTATTATCCCGGTCCTCTGTGCAGTGGGTTATGACTTTATCTATAACACCACATTATTATGTCTATCCTCTGTTCAGTGAGTTATAACTGTGTGCACCACATTATTATCCCGGTCCTCTGTGCAGTGGGTTATGACTTTATCTATAACACCACATTATTATGTCTATCCTCTGTTCAGTGAGTTACAACTGTGTGCACCACATTATTATCCCGGTCCTCTGTGCAGTGGGTTATGACTTTATCTATAACACCACATTATTATGTCTATCCTCTGTTCAGTGAGTTATAACTGTGTGCACCACATTATTATCCCGGTCCTCTGTGCAGTGAGTTATGACTTTATCTATAACACCACATTATTATGTCTATCCTCTACTCAGTGAGTTATAACTGTGTGCACCACATTATTATCCCGGTCCTCTGTGCAGTGGGTTATGACTTTATCTATAACACCACATTATTATGTCTATCCTCTGTTCAGTGAGTTATAACTGTGTGCACCACATTATTATCCCGGTCCTCTGTGCAGTGGGTTATGACTTTATCTATAACACCACATTATTATGTCTATCCTCTGTTCAGTGAGTTATAACTGTGTGCACCACATTATTATCCCGGTCCTCTGTGCAGTGGGTTATGACTTTATCTATAACACCACATTATTATGTCTATCCTCTGTTCACAGAGTTATAACTGTGTGCACCACATTATTATCCCGGTCCTCTGTGCAGTGGGTTATGAATTTATCTATAACACCTCATTATTATGTCTATCCTCTGTACAGTGAGTTTTAACTGTGTGCACCACATTATTATCCCGGTCCTCTGTGCAGTGGGTTATGACTTTATCTATAACACCACATTATTATGTCTATCCTCTGTTCAGTGAGTTATAACTGTGTGCACCACATTATTATCCCGGTCCTCTGTGCAGTGAGTTATGACTTTATCTATAACACCACATTATTATGTCTATCCTCTGTTCAGTGAGTTATAACTGTGTGCACCATATTATTATCCCGGTCCTCTGTGCAGTGGGTTATGACTTTATCTATAACACCACATTATTATGTCTATCCTCTGTTCAGTGAGTTATAACTGTGTGCACCACATTATTATCCCGGTCCTCTGTGCAGCGGGTTATGACTTTATCTATAACACCACATTATTATGTCTATCCTCTGTTCAGTGAGTTATGACTGTGTGAACCGCATTATTATCCTAGTCCTCTGTACAGTGAGTTATGACTTTATCTATAACACCACATTATTATGTCTATCCTCTGTTCAGTGAGTTATAACTGTGTGCACCACATTATTATCCCGGTCCTCTGTGCAGTGGGTTATGACTTTATCTATAACACCACATTATTATGTCTATCCTCTGTTCAGTGAGTTATGACTGTGTGAACCGCATTATTATCCCAGTCCTCTGTACAGTGAGTTATGACTTTATCTATAACACCACATTATTATGTCTATCCTCTATTCAGTGAGTTATAACTGTGTGCACCACATTATTATCCCGGTCCTCTGTGCAGTGGGTTATGACTTTATCTACAACACCACATTATTATGTCTATCCTCTGTTCAGTGAGTTATAACTGTGTGCACCACATTATTATCCCGGTCCTCTGTGCAGCGGGTTATGACTTTATCTATAACACCACATTACTATGTCTATCCTCTGTTCAGTGAGTTATAACTGTGTGCACCACATTATTATCCCGGTCCTCTGTGCAGTGGGTTATGACTTTATCTATAACACCACATTATTATGTCTATCCTCTGTTCAGTGAGCTATAACTGTGTGCACCACATTATTATCCCGGTCCTCTGTGCAGTGGGTTATGACTTTATCTATAACACCACATTATTATGTCTATCCTCTGTTCAGTGAGTTATAACTGTGTGCACCACATTATTATCCCGGTCCTCTGTGCAGCGGGTTATGACTTTATCTATAACACCACATTACTATGTCTATCCTCTGTTCAGTGAGTTATAACTGTGTGCACCACATTATTATCCCGGTCCTCTGTGCAGTGGGTTATGACTTTATCTATAACACCACATTATTATGTCTATCCTCTGTTCAGTGAGTTATAACTGTGTGCACCACATTATTATCGCGGTCCTCTGTGCAGTGGGTTATGACTTTATCTATAACACCACATTATTATGTCAATCCTCTGTTCAGTGAGTTATAACTGTGTGCACCACATTATTATCCCGGTCCTCTGTGCAGTGGGTTATGACTTTATCTATAACACGACATTACTATGTCTATCCTCTGTTCAGTGAGTTATAACTGTGTGCACCACATTATTATCGCGGTCCTCTGTGCAGTGGGTTATGACTTTATCTATAACACCACATTACTATGTCTATCCTCTGTTCAGTGAGTTATAACTGTGTGCACCACATTATTATCCCGGTCCTCTGTGCAGTGGGTTATGACTTTATCTATAACACCACATTATTATGTCTATCCTCTGTTCAGTGAGTTATAACTGTGTGCACCACATTATTATCGCGGTCCTCTGTGCAGTGGGTTATGACTTTATCTATAACACCACATTATTATGTCAATCCTCTGTTCAGTGAGTTATAACTGTGTGCACCACATTATTATCCCGGTCCTCTGTTCAGCGGGTTATGACTTTATCTATAACACCACATTATTGTGTCAATCCTCTGTTCAGTGAGTTATAACTGTGTGCACCACATTATTATCCCAGTCCTCTGTGCAGTGGGTTATGACTTTATCTATAACACCACAATATTGTGTCAATCCTCTGTTCAGCGAGTTATAACTGTGTGCACCACATTATTATCCCGGTCCTCTGTTCAGCGGGTTATGACTTTATCTATAACACCACATTATTGTGTCAATCCTCTGTTCAGTGAGTTATAACTGTGTGCACCACATTATTATCGCGGTCCTCTGTGCAGCGGGTTATGACTTTATCTATAACACCACATTATTATGTCGATCCTGTGGTCAGTGAGTTATAACTGTGTGCACCACATTATTATCGCGGTCCTCTGTTCAGCGGGTTATGACTTTATCTATAACACCACATTATTGTGTCGATCCTCTGTTCAGTGAGTTATGACTGTGTGAACCGCATTATTATCCCGGTCCTCTGTGCAGTGGGTTATGACTTTATCTATAACACCACATTATTGTGTCGATCCTCTGTTCAGTGAGTTATAACTGTGTGAACCGCATTATTATCCCAGTCCTCTGTACAGTGAGTTATGACTTTATCTATAACACCACATTATTGTGGTGATCCTCTGTTCAGTGAGTTATAACTGTGTGAACCGCATTATTATCCCAGTCCTCTGTACAGTGAGTTATGACTTTATCTATAACACCAGATTATTATGTCAATCCTCTGTTCAGTGAGTTATAACTGTGTGCACCACATTATTATCCCAGTCCTCTGTGCAGTGGGTTATGACTTTATCTATAACACCACATTATTGTGTCGATCCTCTGTTCAGTGAGTTATAACTGTGTGAACCGCATTATTATCCCAGTCCTCTGTACAGTGAGTTATGACTTTATCTATAACACCAGATTATTATGTCAATCCTCTGTTCAGTGAGTTATAACTGTGTGCACCACATTATTATCCCAGTCCTCTGTGCAGTGGGTTATGACTTTATCTATAACACCACATTATTGTGTCGATCCTCTGTTCAGTGAGTTATAACTGTGTGAACCGCATTATTATCCCAGTCCTCTGTACAGTGAGTTATGACTTTATCTATAACACCAGATTATTATGTCAATCCTCTGTTCAGTGAGTTATAACTGTGGGCACCACATTATTATCCCAGTCCTCTGTGCAGTGGGTTATGACTTTATCTATAACACCACATTATTGTGTCGATCCTCTGTTCAGTGAGTTATGACTGTGTGAACCGCATTATTATCCCGGTCCTCTGTGCAGTGGGTTATGACTTTATCTATAACACCACATTATTGTGTCAATCCTCTGTTCAGTGAGTTATGACTGTGTGCACCACACCATTATCCCGGTCCTCTGTTCAGCGGGGTATGACTTTATCTTTAACACCACATTATTATGTCAATCCTCTGTTCAGTGAGTTATAACTGTGTGCACCACATTATTATCCCAGTCCTCTGTGCAGTGGGTTATGACTTTATCTATAACACCACATTATTGTGTCAATCCTCTGTTCAGTGAGTTATAACTGTGTGCACCACATTATTATCGCGGTCCTCTGTGCAGCGGGTTATGACTTTATCTATAACACCACATTATTATGTCGATCCTGTGTTCAGTGAGTTATAACTCTTTGTATAACACCTCATTATTATGCTGGGCCTCCATCCAGTAAACCAGACTTTATATTATGCTGATGCTCTGTGCAGTGAGCTATTACTCCAAATTATTATGATGACCCATTGCTCAGTGTGCTCGTACTCTATACATAACACCACATTATAATCCGGATACTCTGTTCAGTGAATCCGGGCTCATATTTCTAGTGCGGTCCTCGGTTCATGGAATCAGAAGTTTGTGTATAACTTAATAATGTTTTGCTTGTTTTAAGTTCTGGAGCCCATGGAAAGAGCACAAATAATTTTATGTCTTTAATCAAAAGAATAACGAAATAATGATTAAAATAATTCTAGGGCACACAACGGAAAGCATAAATATCGCACGGGATCCATTAAAGTATTTTTCTGGACTTCAAAATAAGTGACTCATTTGAAAAACGTAATCCATCAGCGGTGCACAAGGGCCGTTTAATCCGAGACTACAGCCGTTGAGGTGCAAAAATGCCACCCTTTTGCTGTCCCCCTACCTCATTTTCACCCACTATCCTGTAAACCCCACATCCCGTCACCTCATGGTCAAGCCTCTTCCAGGGCAAGTGCACATTTGACGCACCTCTGGCTGTCCCTCAATCTGCCAGCTCCCTGTCGTCGTCATCTTCCCACTTCTACAGACTTAGAACTCTGTAGAGATAACCACAGTTAGCAGTAGGTTTGGTTAAAGCTTTGACACCTTAAAATATTATATAGACATTTTGATTAGTTGGTGTGGTGTGAGCAAATATCCTTCTTATACTTACACATATTTGCGTGTTTATTTTCCTACCGCTTTCTTAGATGTTTTCTGTTGGCATGTTGTTATTTCAAATACATCTCAGCTTAAAATTAGATTAACACATCAGTGGCTAAGTAGATTGACGGGTTGGATGTATAAAAATTCTCATTGAGATGCTTATGGAAACAGACGGCACCATTTGTAGTGCGAGGACAATGTAAATTCTGAAAAGCTAAAAGTTTCGGAATAAAGAAACCATGTTTCTCTATGCATATTTCAAGAATGTAGTCGGAAAGATTGTTAGGTTCATTTGCGGAGAAACGCTGCCTGCGCCAACAAATGCGTCTGTCAATCAAAGTCAATATGGTAATAAAATTCATCAACTTGAGCCATTCACTCAATCCCTCTTTGTTCTTTTATAACAAACCTGCCAATCCCAAATCTCAAATTTTACGGTACCAACTTTGTGCTAAATGAATTTGGCAGCACTGAATCGTGACGGTAGGAAATACTATTTTTGTTGCAACATGTGCAGCTGTTTCAACGTCTAAAATTATGTTGGGAGCAAACTCGTCATTGCACAAAGAGCTAATCCGTCTCCATACATTTTCATAACAATCTGTTACTTTGGATGTTAAGAAATAAAATACAATCTGATAATTATTTTGAACATGGTAAACATGTAGAATATGGCAATTTTTTTGAAAAACCTTAGATTTATATAAAATATTCCCTATGCTGAAACAGTTTTTCCACACTTCAGAAAACTTTTAGATTAGTATCACATATTATGGATGCCATGTCATCAAATCGAGCGGGATGGCTTAGGCGCTAACATCTGTGGCCTGCATTCGATAGGTCGCGCGTTTGACTCCCACGGTCGATCTTTCTGACCCTGGTTTTTTTCAGGTATTTTCCTGGGTCACTAAGGCGAATGCTAGAAAGGATATTCACTCCCATCCCACTTCCTTTCATTCGGTATTTCCTTACTTTCCAAGTAGCAAGAGTCAGCGAAGCCGCCGGTGGGCAGTGGTACATGATGCTTACGCTCTGGAAATACGGTATTCGACTGAGGGGAGGCGCTGCGGTCGCAGGCCGCCCTACCAGCGGGGTCTAGTAGCGGCTCTCTAGGCGACATGGAACTCCGCCGAGCTGAAGAACTTGCATCCTTCCTCCCGGAGTCCGACGCACAATAAGCCACCAGCTGAAGTACAGGAATCTCCGCTGTGATAGACAGAGGGACAGACAGATAGACAGACACACACACTGTCAGACAGACAGTTAGACAGACAGACAGACCATGTCATCGTCAAAACATACAGAAGAAGAAAAGAAGCCTATGCTAAACTGTTAGGCAAAACACGAGCCTCATGTTGGAAAGCTTTTACGGAGAACTGCCTCGAAAAAGACGCCTGGGGCTTGCCCTACAGAATCATGAGTGAAAAAATGAAATACCACCCAACATCAACACTCAAAAATCCAGACGGGACAACAACAACCACCTGGGAAGACACGGCACAGCTATTGCTGGACACCCTCATCCCGCAGGACAGGCCTACAGACGACCTAGATGAACATAAACATACAAGAGCCGCCGCACACCATTTGAACCATGACAACGGAAACGCAGAGTCCTTCACTGCATCAGAAATTTCAGCAGCAATATCTCGACTAAAACGGCGTAGAGCCCCAGGACCAGATAAAATAAAAAACGAAGTGGTACAGGCACTCTGCAATCAAATTACACCATGCTTGAGAAATATACTCAACGAATCACTGAGACAAGGGCGAGTGCCCAACATCTGGAAGCAAGCCAACCTATTCGTCCTGAAAAAAGGCACAGATCGAGACCCAGCTGATCCAAAGTCTTACAGGCCGATTGCACTACTCAACACCTTGGCAAAAGTGCAAGAAATGCTAATATGCAGCCGACTAGAACTCGTCAGGGAGCAATTCGGCTTGACGAACACGCAATTCGGCTTCAGAAAGAACAGATCATGTGCGGATGCTCTGAACTATATCCTCGACATAACTGAGGAAACGCAAAATAAATATGTCTTAGGCGTCCTCGTCGATATCGAAGGAGCATTTAACAACTTATGGTGGCCGGCCTTATTCGTGGAACTTCAACACATTAAATGCCCAAACAACATCTACAACACAATTGAAGACTACTGCTGAAATAGAGTAATCCGCTACAGCAATGGGAATGACTGCATCACAAGAGAGCTAACTAAGGGCTGCCCGCAAGGATCGGTGTGCGGGCCTATGTTCTGGGACATAGGTCTTGAGCCAACTCTGCGCAAGCTCGGAGCCCAGGAAGACCTTCTTGCACATGCGGCATACGCAGATGACATTATACTCCTCTTCTGCGGAAACAACAGAAAGGATTTAGAGAGAAAGGCCACAAACACCTTGACCATTCTACAAGAGGAGCTAACGAAAGCCAAATTGAAAATATCCACCAGTAAGTCACAATACATCCTTCTGAAAGGAAAGCTCCTCCGTGACCCTTGCATAAAACTTGGTGCCGCCCGGATCCAAAGATCCACATGCGTAAACTACCTTGGCGTAATGTTACAAGAAGGGCTTTTGTTCAAGACACACATCGATTACGTCACGCAAAAGGCGCACAATGTCCTAGCCAAAATTGCAAGATTAGGCAAAAACTACGGCACCATCCCATTCAAAGTCGTCGTCCTATACAACAACAATCTGCTTAGCTCAATCGTTGGACACGCTGCCAGTGCCTGGGCACATCGGCTGCACCTGAAAACCGCCAGTACAGAACTACGCAAGCTCCAACGTAGAATCCTAATAATGATGACAGGAGCATTTTCTACGACACCAACTGACGCTCTCCTCGTGGTGCTAGGGCTATTTCCTCTAGATCTGGAGATTCGCCGGAGAGCTGCATGCTACTGGCTACGCAAGAACAACAACATTCGGGCAGCACAATTAGCTGGCGGAGTAGTGCGCGATGAGCTAGAAATTAAGGAAGTGCTAACTGTTGAATGGCAACAAGAATGGGATGTGAGCACAACCGGCAGGCGTACGTACGACATCCTACCAAATATCGAGGAACGCCTGAAAATGAAATTCCTACAACCATCCAGAGGCCTAATACATTATTTGACTGGTCATGGCCCATACTCCAGCTACCTCCACAGATTCCACCTGAAAGATACAGAAAACTGCCGATGTGGAACAACCGAAACACCGGAACATGCAGTATGGGAATGTCCACTGACAATACGACATAGGACAACAGCGATGTCGTACGTACAGGACAAGTCAATTCATGAAATAATAAGAAGCAGACGACTCTGGACTTGGTTTGACAAAGCGGCAAACACCTTCTCAATTAAGGCAAGGGAAGAATTCATCAATGGAAGACAACTTTAAAAACACTCTCGACCAAGACAAACTACCGGCGATGACAAATAATTAGGTTAAGTTAAAATTAGGAATTAAATAAGCTAATATTAGAAATTAAGTATACTTATATGTAAAGTTAATTGTAAGTACTCCTAGGGTACCTCAAAATAATAAAACATTGTAAAACAAATGTATAAAAAACGGAATAAAGAGTGGAATACAGTCTGGTTTGTAAAATAGACACCAGACTCCCAGAATTAAGGAGGCCGAGGTCTTGCTGTCGAGCAAGATCTCGGCCTTTTTTTTTTTTTTTTTTTTTTTTTTTTTTTTTACAAGTTCCCAGGTAAGGAGTCGGCAGACCTTGAAAAGCAGTTCACGGGCCAATAAGTGCGCCTCCGGGTGAAGGATCCCTGAACTGTGGAACCGTCAGCGAAGCAGTTTACGTGTGAATATTGGAGCTGTGTTCAGAATTGGTATGCAGCTCCGTGTTAGAGGTGCACGTGAAATGAAATGTGTAGTGTTTAACGTCCGCTTTTACTACATACGGCACCGCAGGCGAAGACACTGATGATACATGAGATGAAGATGGAGCACCGGTGGAATGAGATGGCGGGGGAAACCGGAGATCCCGGAGAAAACCCGCCCGAGCGCCGTGTTGTCCACCACAAATCTCACTTTGCGGTCGCCTGGGATCGAACCCGGGCCACCTTGGTGAGAGCCAAGCGGTCTAACCACTGAGCCACGGCGCGGCCTTAGAGGTGCACGTGATGTAGGTCAGAAAGATAGTTGCACAAAGGGTGCATGCTGCAGAGACTTAAAGCAACACTTTAGAGAGTTTCGTAGTGCTGTATTTGTGTAAGAGAAAGCCCGATAGTATGTTAACATTGAGCTAACAATTTAGTGACAAATAAAGAATTTTGAAGATCAACTGTTGGTCGTCTTTGTCACAATACGGTCTTATAAAAATGATTCAGAGAACCAGTTTAAAACCACACAAAATTCTGTAGCTGGTACAAAGGCGTCCGTAAAGTAGCCAAAATTACTATAAACACGTAAAGAGAGATATATCTGTCAAACAACACAATTTGTTGTGAGAGCTTTCTTGACTTTTATAAAACGATACCAACTACTTAAAATCCTAGAAAAATAGCCCTAGAACATAGAAAATATCTTCAAAGCGCTCTAAGGACCTGAGTTAGAACTCGAGAAATCTTTCAAGGTTTTAAACATCAGACATACTTCTATCACTGCTCAAAGTACTCATAAAGGTTGTAAAGGATTGAAATAAGTAAAGAATCATGATGGATTTCAAAGGGATGTTGGTTCCTTGTTACAACACGTGCAGGGGCAGTTGAGTCGAATAGCATTTGGGGTGAATAGTTGTTTTAACAAAAGAAACGTAAGAAACAGTGTCCTTAGCAGAGTTCTAAAGGGTAGCACTTGACTTTGTTTGAATAGGGCATGACAAAATAGTCACAAAGGGAATTTTTGGTTGAATAAAGGGCTTCAAGAAAGTGAAAGTCACACACACCCACGCGCAGCTGTGGAGGACATTAAGTTCGTGGCTTGGAGCCGATTAGGGCAGTCCTCTTCTTCTGTGTTGGTCGAGGGCAGACCAGAAGCGATGAGAGAAGATATTTGTCGGTTCATATATACGTGAAGAACGAATTAAGTTTTATCGAGTAATAAGCATTTCACATATAGTAACTCTAAACAGTGATATTGGTAACCCTTGGTCGGCAACTTCGAGTTTAATGTAGTGGATAAAGAAGCAGTCGTTAAACCAGTTTGAAACGGGCATTCCAGTGTCATTAAAACCATCCTTCTCATACATACTCATGCATACCCCGAGATAAGCCTCATTGCTTTACCCTGAGCTAAACACTAATTGCTTCAAACTGTAGCGGTAACGTGGAACTCTTAGCTCGCCAACTTATTTGCATCAAGATACCCCAAATTACTACGAAAATGTCCAAAATAAAATCGCAAAACATCGAAATAACCTTAAAAGTATATTAAATACCTCTACTGATGTCCCCCCCCCCCCAAGAGTGCTCAAAAGTAAATGGAATACCGAGCGAGATAATTTAGGTGGCTTCTTCTGTGGCCCGTATTCGGAGGCTCGGGTTCGATTCCCGTGGCCTACCTACCTGATCCATAGACTTTTCGGGTGTTTTCCCGGGTCGCCAGGCGAATGCTGGGTGGGTTAACTACATTCCCCGAGTTTCTTATCCTTCCGTTTCATCTCCATTATCATTTCACATCATCTGTCCTCTGATGGTCTTTTTCAGGGTAGAAGTGACGGCGGCTGTGTCAGCGGTGCATGGTAGGATGATATGCTCTGAGTAAAACTTCCTCCTCCAGTAGGAAGGTCTCCGATCTCCGAGACCGGTCTTTTGGGCCGTTTCCAGACTGCAGGCGGGTGAGCTGCCGGTTGTGCTGGCCTGCCGGAGAGTTTCCAATTAGTGAAGTATAGGGACCCTGCCCTCTCCACTCTCGTGGCTCCTTGAGAAGGCCATCTTCTGTCTCCTCTGACCTTATCCTTCCTCCCAGGGATGCCCCGCTTGGGGCATAAGTACAATAGATCAAGACTGGTATCAGTGACGAATCCCCTCTGTACCGTAATCCAATCCAATCCAAGTAAAATGACAAGAGCAACGCCTGAAATACCGCTAGCAGGGCCCGCAATACTATGAAAAACGTTGTAAATACCTCTATAAAAGTGGCTGGTCCTCTAACAGAGCTCACAATACCTCTGAAAAGCACCGCAATTACCTCCTTCATTACCTAAAATACTCCTAAAATGACTAAAATAACACCACAATTTTCCTGGACGTATCGAAAATTGCTAGAGGTGCATGCACCGGGGAATTAGAATACCTTAAAATGCTTAAGCTCCTCGAAAACATTTACCAATCACAGAGGGATGGCCAAGCTACATGAGGCAAAGTCTTAACCTAGTTTAGGCGATAATAGGATAGAATGGATGAATAGAACTTGAGCTAGTGATCCTTAGATTACGCATGATACCCATCTTGCATATTAGGCCCCTTGCCTCGTACAAGATGTTCCGTAATTCGATCGAACAACGTTAATAATTTATAGAGGGATTTTGGGGCAACAATTCAAAATAGGACACTTATGCCCGATTTCACCAATAGAAATTAAGATCTAACACGGCTGTTAGTTTATTTAGCAATAGGTGTAACAAAAATTGCATTACACAAACATGTGTTTAAGCTAACACATGTTTAACACTCGTGTTGAACCTCTTGTTAAACTAAGAAACCATTTTTCTATTGTTAAGTCGTTAACAACTGTAGAATTGTGAAGATGGTGGGTGTGATGTCGATTTGCTATATTTAGAACGTCTAAATGACATTGGTAATAGAGAAGGGCCTATGAGGAGTAATGATATGAAGAGAAATCAGGAGAAGATTTTCTACGGAGGTGTAGACTGTCGAAATAAGTTGTTATGAAGTTTACTGAGGAAGTACAAGAGAAATGAAATGAAATGTAAGTGTTTAACGCCCGCTTTCACTACAGGCGGTGACACTGAGAAATGTAAATGGAGTACCGATGGAATGAGAAGGCGGGGAAAACTGGAGAACCCGGAGAAAATCTATGCGGAACCCACGCAGCCGTGGTACAAGAGAGGTTAGAACATGCATCGAAAAGGAATAAGTCGGTCTTGCCTTTGCTTCGACGGTTAATAACTTTGCGATGTTATAATTCAGTGAATTCTGCTGTCCACCTCCAGTCCTGAAACGTTCAAATATCTCGTCACTTCTGTCCTTCTTGGCGCCTCGTTTTTAATTTACGTAATACTGACGAAGTTGCTTCGTACTTCAGGTTGTGACATTTGCATTCGAATTAAACTCATTTCCAATTTTTCCCCATGTCACAGCTTTCTCTTTCACATTTACCACATCCGTTCTCTTATTTTCCACAATATCCTTATATTTAGTTATTAATTCAGCTAACAATTCTTTCTTGATTGAGAAGAAATTTGTCCTACGGCCTCTCTTCTGATTTTGTTCGCCCGCCATTTTTTCAGCTGTGTGTAAACGAAAATAAAAACAAAACGCATCGCAGTGCATTCAGAAATTAATACTCGTATAATACGATTCATCCACAGCCTTCTATATCTGCAATATTTACAGGTCTCTCAGCGTTTTCACGTGTTTGTTAACATTTTCAGGAAACAAGTTCGTGAAATGCAAGAATTTTAATAGTTTTGTTAACGCCGTGACAATTGTTACGTTACATTTGTTAATGTCGATTTTAACATCTCGGTAAAATCAGGTATTAGAGTTGATACCGAAATTAAAGGATTGCAATAAGTAAAGAATCATGATGGATTTCAAAGGAATGTTGGTTCTTTGTTACAACGCGTGCAGGTGTAGTTGAGTCGAATAGCAACGGGGTTGAATAGTTGTTTTAACAAAAGAAACGTAAGAAAATGTGTCGTTAGCAGAGTTCTAAAGGGTATCACTTGACTTTGTTTGAATAGGGTATTCTTCGGGCCCTTAATAATGGCATGACAAAATAGTCACAAAGGGAATCTTTGGTTGAATAAAGGGCTTCGAGAAAGTGAAAGTCACACAGCTGTGGACATTCAGTCCTCGGCGTGGAGCCGATTAGGGCAGTCCTCTTCTGTCTTGGTCGAGAGCAGACTAGAAGTGATGAGAGAAGATATTTGTCGGTTCATATATACGTGAAGAACGAATTAAGTATTATCGAGTAATAAGCATTTCACATATAGTAACTTTAAACAGTGATATATTGGTAACCCTTGGTCGGCAACTTCAAGTTTAATGTAATGATAAAAAGAAGCAGTCATTAAACCAGTTTGAAACGGGCATTCCAGTGTCATTAAAACCACCCTTCTCATACATATCCACTCATACTCTGAGAGAAATCTCATTGCTAACCCCTGAGCTACCTTTATTATTGTATCAAACTGTAGCGGAAAGTGGAACTGTGCGCCACCCATTCTATTCTGCTTCAGAGTCTCAGAGCCCATGATTTTGTGCAATAAACTAAAGGAAATTTGAGCAATTGTGCTACGGATGCCGCCTCATTGCCATATGCACGCATTTTCTATACTTCTTCGTAAGTGTACATGTGTGGCTCAGTGATCACGTAGTCAGTTGCTAAGCCAACGACTATAGGTTATAAGTTCGAGCCTTCTCGAATATGTTTCTTTTAATTTATTTTCGTTATTCAAATTGTTGATTGTGAAGGGCCAGGAAAAGTGTAGTCTACATTTGTTATTCACGCTACTGTTAAATTCAATCATCCAAATCAAACGAATAAAGTGAATGTTGAACAAGAATGTACAGCATACAGACAGGATATGTAATCAGAATCCTTTATTAGAGTTGAAAATTAAATTGGCTACAATATGACCTGGATCTGCTACAGTACTGTGCTTGCAAATTTAAAAGAGGCGCTGTTAGCTCAGAATAGGAAATAAGTGTGCAATGCAAATGACAGTCTCGTTCCTGCTTAAGCTTTATTTATTCATTTATTTCCAGGAACCCTTAAAAATATATATTCTCCAGGTCTACAGAAACAATGAAACATTTCCTTTATAAACTTAGATTTTCTTAAATATTTTGTTTTTGAGAAGCGGCAATGAATCAGGACATACAACTATGAAAACGTTTGGTGTTAGTCGCCCGAGTAGTTCTGTCGGTAATATCGTTAGCTGTAGAGCAGGAGTGCCATTTTCGATTCCCGTTGCACACTGTTTTATTTTTGTGTTTAAACTGAAAGGCGTGTGCTTACGCGAATAGCAATGATAATTTTAATATTGGAATATTCCAGAAGAAATGAAAAACACTTAAGTTTTAGTATAATGTAGTCCTTTCTACACACGGTTTTGTCATGCAATCTTTAAACCTGTGCTCTCAAATTAATTCGTTATTGTTGTTTGTGCAGCGCAGTTACAATTCTTAGACGGCTGTTTATGTTGTATTTCATTAGATTAGGTTAATTTGATTTGCGTTCAGTAGGTTCACTTATAGCCAGAAAAGGCTGTGAACATTGATCATGTCCAGAGGTATAATGCTTAGTAGCATATATATGTACAAAAGTTAACATAAGACACATATTATAGTACACAGGCAATATGAACAACAATATGGAAAAAAAAGCAGGGATAATTATATATGATACAAAATGAAACACTTTTTAAACCAGCTTTCACTTAGCTTATGCCAGTACTTCTCAACCTTTTTGCAATGGATACCATTCTTGTTATTTATTAAATACATCTACATTAAAAATAAACTTTCAACTTGCATCAAATATTTATAAGTAATGATTTGTCATTGTAATAGTTAGATACTACTACTTATCAGGATAATTTGTCATTCAGATAATCTTGTACAGAATAAAAAGATTTTTAGCAAAGGTACTCTCTAACAGCTTTTTTAAAAGCACCGAAATTATCAACTTTTTCTTTAAGAACATTAGGAAGTGCGCCAAATATTTTGATAGTTTCATAATGCACACCTTTCTGGAAGCAAGAAAGTTTAGCACTGGGATAATGGATATTATACTTTTGTCTAGTGTTTATTTTGTGAATTACATTATTTGTTGCAAATAAGGTATGATTGCATACAAAGAATTAGGATCGAGAATATATACATGCAAGGAAGCGTTAATATCTTCAATCTTCTAAAAAGATCTTTACAGGAGCATCTGTTGTGGGTGTTAGTAATGATTCTTATAACCCTCTTTTGCATAAGAAATATTCTTTTACTTTCTACTGAGTTGCCCCAAAATAATATTCCATATTCTATAATAGAGTTAAAGTATGCATAATATACTAATTTTAAGTGTGTCAATAGAACTCACATCAACCAGCTCTCGAATAGCATAACAGGCAGAGCTGAGTTTAGGTAAGATATAATTTATGTGAGCTTTCCAATCTAAACATCTGTCCACTTGAAGGCCCAGAAATTTTATGCTGTCAATTTCTTCTAATAACATATCATTAATCCCGATTTCTATATCAGTATGTGATGTACGACAGGTTATAAATTTGACCACTTTTGCTTTGTCTAGATTCACAGATAATATGTTCGCTTTAAAGCAGCATGACGTACAGTTCAAAACATAATTCATTTTTATTATACACTCGTTTAAATTTGTACTGGTCACCAGGACACTAGGGTCATCAGCGAAAAGAACTGTACTTGCAATGTCCTTTATGTAAAGTGAGAGGTCATTTATATAGATAAGAAATAATAAAGGCCCTAACACGGAACCTTGGGGTACTCCATGAGTTACTACTTTCCAGTTCGAAGTTTGTTTTTCATAACCAATATCACTGACCGCTACTTTAAACGTAGAAATGATAGAAAAGATGTATAAAAGAAGCGGCAATAAATATTTCGTTATACATATTGATACAAGAATAAAAAGGAAATGATACAGCACATACTAGAAGCCCTTCAAACCTGCATCATTCCAGTCTTACTATACGGTTGCCAAACTTGGGCACTAACGAAGAAACATGCTACGATGCTACAAAAATGCCAACGGAAGATGGGAAGGAAGATCCTGAACATCAGCCTAGAAGATAAAGTGAAGAATGAAGTGTTGCGAAGAAAAAGCGGCCTAGAAGATGTAGCCACCAAAGCGAGGAGAATCAAGTGGCAATGGGCAGGACATGTGGCGAGAGTGCGTCAAGACAGATGGGCCTACCCCAGAACAGTATGGGACGAGCGAGAAGGGAGGAGAAGCAGAGGACGCCCGAGGCTACGATGGTCCTAAGAGTTCAAGGATGGACTAGATGCAAAGTGGATTAGAACAGCAAAAGACAGACCTTAATGGGAGCAAGTGGTAGAAGCTCTAAAGTGAAAGTGACAGTAAAAATGAACAGTCATTTCTATATATAACGATACCGTATTAATTAAGGATAGAGAAATCTTTCAGGGATTTGCTCAACCTGTAAGAAACAGCTGAGCTGACCCCACTAGTGGGTGGAAGGCAATTGCTCTTAATGAATGTTATGAGCTATTTATTTATTTATTATTTATTTTATTTATTTATTATTTATAGCACATATATTTTAAACAACACAGTATCAATAATATGACGATGGTCTAATACCATTCATAAAAAAGAAGGCACTTTCATGGGTGTATTTCAGTCACTACAATCCACACGTGCTATTTCCTGATTCACTGCCGCTTGAAGCAACTAATATTGGCGAGCAAAGAGTTCCACGTTGGGACGACAGTTTGATACAATTTTTAATGTTTAGCTCAGGGTAAGGCAGTAAGGTTTCTCACAGGGTATGCGTGGATATGTATGAGAAGAATGGTTTTAATTACACTGTAATGCCCGTTTTAAACTTGTTTAATGACTGCTTCCTTTTATCAGAACATCCAACTTGAAGTTGCCGATCAAGGGTTACCAATATCACTGTTTAGAGTTACTGTTTATTAAATGTTTATTACTCAATAAAACTTAATTCGTTCTTCACGTATATATGAACCGACAAATATATTCTCTCATCGCTTCTGGCCTGCCCTTGACCAAGACAGAAGAAGAGGACTTTCTTAATGGCTTGCCAGCCACGAACTGAAAGTCCCTACTGGCCACAGCTGCGCGTGGGTATATTTGACTTTCACTTTCCCTTTGTGACTATTTTGTCATGCCATTATGAAGGGTCCGAAGAATGCCCTATTCACAAAGTCAAGTGCTATCCCTTAGAATTCTGTTTATCCCGTGTCTTTTGTTACACGACTCAACCAACTGCACCTGTTCGTGTCGTAACAAACATACAAGACTCCTTTGAAATCCATTACGATTCTTTATACATTGCAATTCTTAATTTCGGTATCAAGCTTCTCAAAAGGAAAATATTTAAGAAAATCTAAGTTCACAAATGGGAATGCTCACTGTTTCCGTATATCTGAAGAAGGGACTTTTTTTTACGGTTCCTGAAACTGTAAGTGTATAGATAAAGCTTAAGCAGGAATGTGAGTGTTATTTGCCTTGCAAACTTGTTATTTCTTTTCCAGAGCTAATAGCACGTTCTTTTAATTCGCAAGCGGAGTAGTATATGAGTCCCAGGACATGGTAATGTCATTTTTATTTCCAACAAAGCATTTTGATTACATATCATGTTTGAGTTTAAAACATTACCTTATCTATGTTGTACAGTCTTGCAAAAAATCCATTTTATTCGTTTGGTTTACTTCATTACATTTAACAGCAACGGTAATAACAAATGGAGAGTACAGTACTCCAGATTCTTCACAATCAACAATGTGAATAACGAAATTAAATTTAAAGAAAGAAGAAATTTTCAGCGAGGTTCGAAATTAGAACCTACGGACGCTGGCTTAACAGCTCTCGATGTTGCCACAGAGCCAGAGATATACACTTGCTATACTGTACCAAATGCGTGCATATAGCAGTGAGGCGGTATCAGTGGCGCACTGGGTCAAATTTACTTTGGCTTATTGTACAAAATCATGTACTCTGAGACCATAGGAGTCCATCTGGAATTATTTTCCCAACAACCTTCTATAACCTCTTAAAGTTTTTTCGGTCGAATTCTGAAACATCCCGTATATTATACAGCGGTTCAAAAATCCCTCCCTCTCAGTTCCTCTCAGTCCTATTAATTGGCAATTTTTAGAGGCGGAGTTCTAAACACACTGTAAGTACCTGCCTGTGTTTCCGTATCTGTGTAGTAGGAACAGAAATAAGTAACACATATTTAATTCTGAATCCTACAGGTTCATGTGAGTGGGAGTTAAAACATTCAACAGTCTCAAATGTGCTATGTTTGTTAATTTTTCCAGAATTAGATCTTGCCGGATAAAGTAAAATGTTAAGCATTTGGAGTAACCGTTTTACTTACCATTAATCGGCTGCTAATAAACGATTTTTAACGTTTTCAGAAGATCAATAAAAATGAGGTATTGGACGTTTGAATTGAAAGAAGCCTTGAGGAAAAGATGGATGGCGAGTGTTTGCTGAAATATCATGATTTACAAGAACCGTTAGCAGCCTTGCATTTTAGCTACTGCATTTGTTTTTTTTAAACTTGTGGCATAATAAAAATAATCAAAACGTAACCTTTGGAACTGAGCAGAAACGCACATATTTCAGCGATTCTTGACGTCGCTAATATAAGGAAGTTGAGATAGGCAAAGCATGGTCTGCGGCTAAACATAACGCAGTTCATTGTGTAAAACCTAACTGGTATCAGATGCTGATAGGTTGTTGTTTACACAAGGTGGGTGAAATTATTGGATTAGAATGTCTTTGAAACTGCTTCCTGAGTAGAGAAATATCGATTCTTAGTAGCTCGTTATTGGCGTTCTCAAGATTTAATGCCTCAAAAATTTCTCAAATCTCGAACTAACCACCTGCCAGTGTAACACTGAATAGAGATTAACTCCTTCTTGCATCATCTAGCCTACTCTAGTGATGTTTTTGTAAATGTACCGGTGGCCCAGTCCGTAACGCTACAACCGAACCACTGACATATTCCAAAGGTCAGTAGTTCGGTTTCTGATATATAGTTGTTTTTTCCTTCGTATTTTTGTTACGTAAATATTAATAGGAAGAAATGGCGTGATTCTTAACTGAACGTGAATCTGATTGGCGAGTGCAATAACACTGCAATACTTGTCTCTGGTGTATGAAACACCTTTTACCTCAAAAGAGGACCTAACTGCTCGAATAATAGCAGCATGTGAAGTTCTTCGACACACACACACACACACACACACACACACACACACACACACACACACACACACACACACACACACACACACACACACACACACACCCACACACACACGACACGACACACAAACAAATAAATAAATAAAAATCTACAATACCATACCCTGGCACCTAATTTCTCAAGCCAGGGTATAAATATTCCACATTTTTATTTTATTAACCTTCATATAATTTATACAAATTTTTTTGCAGATATTAAAACTCCTCCTACTAAAATAAGCAAAAACTACACCAAAAGATACTAATAAACTACAATAAATAACTTTTTTTAATAACACAAAAAATATATAAATTTTCTTTCTTTTTATATACACCCTTTCCAATTCTTATGACATGTAACTTTAAGTAAAAACTAAAATAAAATTAACAATAAACAAAAATATTAATAATACATAATATTATTACTGGTATTCAGTAAAAATAACTGGTATCCAGCTATTAATGAAATAAGAAAGAAGAAACAAAATTCTACCCCTAAAAAATTAGCCGTCTTGGACCGGCGGCCCCAACACAACATAACTATCTATTTCGTTTTTTAATGATGCTTAAGAAAACTTAACAAAAACATTCACAACGAATGTTACCCATATTGTATAACCCAAAATGTCAATTATAAATTATATAATCCTTTATACAAACTCATGAGAGATTAACTTATTTTGCCTTGCTTTATATATAATATTAAAACTTCTATATAGTTATTAAAACCTTATAAAATATAAACAAAATCAAATAACTTTTTACTCAATTTATGCAATAATACACCTAACTATAATGATTATAAATGAACGTATCTCTAAACAATATAAAAAATCTAAATTACCCTTTCACATATATATTATCTTATCAATTTTCATCCAACGATTCTATATATTATTTATAAATATCCTAATAAATATATATGTCTAATTACTTCAACAATACATTATTATAATTAGATGACATTTATCACACCATCCTTGATTTTATTTAATCATTTATTTACCTTATTGTTATTATTTTATTATTATATTATATTACTTCATATTATTATCATACATATAGTTACATTTAATTTATATTATATTTTACCATTTAATAATTACTTATTTCATTATTATTATTATTATTATTATTATTATTATTATTATTATTATTATTATTATTATTATTATTATTATTATTATTATTATTATTATTATTATTATTATTATTATTATTATTATTATTATTATTATTATTATTATTATTATTATTATTATTATTATTATTATTATTATTATTATTATTATTATTATTATTATTATTATTATTATTATTATTATTATTATTATTATTATTATTATTATTATTATTATTATTATTATTATTATTATTATTATTATTATTATTATTATTATTATTATTATTATTATTATTATTATTATTATTATTATTATTATTATTATTATTATTATTATTATTATTATTATTATTATTATTATTATTATTATTATTATTATTATTATTATTATTATTATTATTATTATTATTATTATTATTATTATTATTATTATTATTATTATTATTATTATTATTAGTATTATTATTATTAGTATTATTATTATTATTATTATTATTATTATTATTATTATTATTATTATTATTATTATTATTATTATTATTACTATTATTATTATTATTACTATTATTATTACTATTACTATTACTATTACTATTACTATTACTATTACTATTACTATTACTATTACTATTATTATTACTATTACTATTATTATTACTATTACTATTATTATTATTATTATTATTATTATTATTATTATTATTATTATTATTATTATTATTAATATTATTATTATTATTATTATTATTATTATTATTATTATTATTATTATTATTATTATTATTATTATTATTATTATTATTATTATTATTATTATTATTATTATTATTATTATTATTATTATTATTATTATTATTATTATTATTATTATTATTATTATTATTATTATTATTATTATTATTATTATTATTATTATTATTATTATTATTATTATTATTATTATTATTATTATTATTATTATTATTATTATTATTATTATTATTATTATTATTATTATTATTATTATTATTATTATTATTATTATTATTATTATTATTATTATTATTATTATTATTATTATTATTATTATTATATTTCTTAAATATATATTTTAATTCAATTTATTTATTAATCCAATTCTTTTATTAATATTTTTGATTAAATTTAGAATCACATTTTATCTTAATCCATTCATTCATACATTAACTTTAATAAAAATTACAAACATACACATTTTTTTTGTAATTTAAGTCCTCCAGCGTTGAGTCATATCGGACGATGAATGGAATGGGTAAAATGATGCTCAAATGATCCCGGGGTGCATAGAGCTTAGAGTTATCCGACATTCGTCTTTCAGGATAAGAGAAAACCCAGGAAAAAGCCTTATCCAGGTAACTCACCCTGACCGAGATTTGAACTCGGGACCTCTTGAACGTGAGGCAGGCATGCTATCACCACGCTACCAAGGCGGGCACATACATATTGAATACATACTCATACAAAACTTCTCTTGTTCATCCACACACCTCTCACAAGCACTATAAAACACTAAATCATTCAATATGGATATTTACCCCCTAAAGGGATATATCACTGATAACACAGCACTTCACAATACCTAATTATCACCTCTCCTCAAACTACTTCTTCTTCTTTCCGCCCATTCCTACCCTCCTATATATAGGTATTCTTCTATTAACATCCAGAGCATTCAATTCATTTATTTTCTCACTTGCCTGCATACATTCTAAATTTCATCATTTCTAAATCTATTTCCTATTCTCTCTGATCTTCTAATTAAACACACACACACACACACACACACACACACACACACACACACACACACACACACACACAAGGAATTTTGAACAGACAGTCGTTCGTTCGCCGCTGTCAACTTTGTATTGAAAACGCAGGTCGCCATTTCGAGCACTTCCTATAAGCATGACGTAAAGAGTTTTATTTCCTTTTTATTTTATGCAAGTTCGTTCACCCTTTAAGGCATCCCTCCATTGAAACGCATAGCATGTGAAAGTATTAAGCAAAATTCAACTCTTATTAGAAAGAATTGTAATTAATTGCACTGACAGGGTGAAATTACACTGTGAAATACATACATTCATACAAGAGTTAAAAGCTTAGACAAAATATATACAATAAAAGGTAAAAAATTAAGAGATTCGAACTCGTTATTTTTTCAGTCGAAAGCTGATGTCATAACCATTGCACCAGAGGGAGTGCTGCAACCCCTTTATTGATTTTCATGTGCTGTGCACTGGTGTTATCAGTGGCGTACTGGTACTTTAGAAATTTATATACGTAACTTCCATATTTGAACCAAAAGGCCAGAAGTTTCCTGTCCCAAATTACTTGTTTAGGACATATCCACTTGCTCTGAAAGCATTTCGGTGTAGTTCATCAACATCCTGTATATGTATATATACACTAAACTCTCTCTAATCCAGCCATTCCTTGCAGATGTGGGTGCCGGATTATTGATTTGATCATATTTGGCTGTACTGGTAGCTTTTAATCCAATGATACAATAAAATTTATACAAAACTTATACATTTGTTGTGCACATTCAGTGCCATTCATTATAAAACATGTACATTTCAAATAAATTTTATAAAATGTCCTTACTTACGCTGCAGCTACATGTCCATTGAGTAATAAACACATGCTGAAGTGATTACACTGGTAGAAAGAAAGTTTGCCTTTTCTTTGTGTATATGATGATAAAATATTTATTTTAGCATGTGCTGAACACAAAAGGTGGTAATCAAAATGCAAATTTAACGTGCGATTGTTATATGTTTTAGCGTTTCTAAACTACTCTTTAACGCATGAATGTGTTTGCTTTATTGTTCTCACTCAGAGGAATGTCACTTAACATGAAGAAATACTGGCGAGTGGCCAGCAGCAACAGTTCCATACGTTTTCCTGGTACTTTGTTCATTTCTTTTTTTAAATTTGTGGTGGAAACGTTGTCTATTTTTGCCGCTTACACCACCATAGTTTACGGGAAAGTGCTCAAATTAAAGTTGTTGCTGTGCACCCCGGTTTCTCGTAATTCTGTAGATTTGCCACTATACCAGGTGAGTCAGCCGCGCCTTAATTTTTGGAAGGTAGGCCACCCATCTAGCGACACTTGCACCTTAGTCCAGTTTTGCGCTTACTAAAATGTATTGCTTGACATAACGTTTTTAGAGAGAGAAATGCGCAAAATTCGGAGAAATGGTGGTTTAAGAGACAGAACGTACTCCTCGCTAAAGTACACCTCAAAAACATACGACTCCTTTACTGAGAGCGAATTCCGGTTTCCAGCCGATTTTACAAACCTTTATTTAGAGTATACGTAGCAACATAATTCAGTAAACGCCTCGGAAATAATGGACCTATCATATGAGTACACTAACAACGTCAGCTAAAAAGAAAATGGCGCATTCTTGTACTTATAGCAGAGGTTGCTGCCCAAAATTAGAAAAACAATTAGAGACTCGCCTCATCCATCATGGAACCGTATCGTCAAAACGGACATATTATTAAACAAATTTTTATTAAAACATTTTTGCGTAAACTATGTCTTCTGCATCTCATTTAACATGCATAAGAGCTTTTGCCATTTAAGTAATAATATTAAAACGCCCAACAAATGATTAAAACTGTCTTAAAAGGCTAAATCAAGCACGAAAACTCGCGAGGTGGCAATGGCATAGCTCCAGGCATACAAGTTGTACTATTGAACGTGGAACGTGCCTTAAATAAGATCTCGAAATAACTGACTAGGATTATGCTGTCTCGTGTGCTACCAAACGGGGGGGGGGGGGGGAGTATTCTACACAAAGATAAAATACTGGATTTTCAGTGCTGCGTAATATAGGAAATAAACCAAGTCTCGCACAAACATACGAAAATGATTTGTAATACTCATATGCACCATTAACTTCATGTGACGTTGAACGAACTTTCTCCCAATATTTTTGTAATATACTGTTTCAGCGAGAGGCGCAGAAAATTTACATTTTTTTTATTTTCTTTTTCAAAAAATATATATCTATGTATATAGACATATATTTTTCTTTTTCTTCTTTCTTATTCAACAGTTTTTTTCTATTTTTTCCGTTTATTTTACTATCTGTTTTCCTTAGTTTCACACATATTCAGTATACACATAAACATCCATGCCCAAGGCGGGACTCGAACCCGCAACCCTCTACGCGGCGGAACGTTAGAAACATACGCTATAGCGACCATGGCTACGACGGACGGCTACGTTCCACAATTTACGAATGTACATGGTTATTCATTGTAATTCCCACATCGAAAACAATGAGAAGGATGACATATTGTAACGTAGGTTATATTTTGTATCCGTACCGGAGTGTACACACACAGCGCATCGCTTTACTTGTTGATACGGACGTTTGTTGATGTCTCGCTTGGTCTTTTATAGTAACTGTGTGCGTATATCGATTGCTAAGATGAATGCGATCCGATGTCTGTATTCTTTTTTAATTTACGTAGTAGAGTAGTTGTAGTAGCTCCTGGTACAAATTACTTAAGATGTCTGGTTATTATGAGTGCCGACCCCTTCGTTCTCCACACGTACGCTGTCGCACGATACCAGTCTTTCATTATGTATTCGATACACGGGTAGGTAGATGAGCTTTTGATCTACAAAGAAACAAGAACAAATACACCAGTGGTTCAGCATCTACTTCGGGAGAGATATCTGAATAGATGACAACCAACAGCAAACACCTTCCGCGTCTGCGCGTCCGTGTCACTTGTGAGAACGCCTCCTGTTAGACACGCACAAGTAATATGGAAAGGTAATTGAATTCTGCATATTGAACATGTTATATTTTATTCTTAATAACCTATTACTTCGTGCTGTGATCAGTTTTTCTTTATGTAGGCTGCGTAACTAATTGAAACCAATAGAAAATTAGCAATATGCAAAGGGATAGCCTTTGAATTAATTTGGACGAGTGTACGATTAAGCTCACAATCATCAATTTGGTACTCAGTTTTCAGAGATATTCTTGATTACTGAAATTTATCCAATAATTTGCTTTTGTGACAAACATAGTTAGAATGGAATGTGGTGCTTCCAAGGAATAGTCATATTTACCCCTGGTGAAGGGAATTGTGCTGCTGTAGCTTACTTACCGGGATGGGAACTTATGGATCACTTAACCAGTGTAGACTGTAGTGGACTACTGAATGTCGACTTGTATACAGGATTGTACTATGGAGTTGTATGCAGAACTACATGGTCTTGACCATGTGTGGACATTTATATTGGAATATACAGTGTGCACTTTTATACAGGATTGCATATTGTGGACTAGAATGGGCTACACAAGACTCCACAGTGTGTTCTTATATAACGGGCTACGTAGTGTAGACTTGTATACATGACAACTAATTTGGACTTGCATACAGTACTACAAAGTGTGTATTTGTATACAAAACTGCACAATGAGGACTTGTATACAGTATTACACAATGCGGACTTGTTTAAAGGACTGCACATGTGAACTGGTATACAGGATTACATAGTGCTAACTGAGATACAGTAGTACACAATGTGGAACTGTATGCAGGGCCGCACTGTGTGAACTTGTAAGGAATACTCAGAGCATTGCACCGATCCCAGTAAGCTTGAATACTGCAAGTGTGTCGTACCACCTCATCGCCAACTTGTATGTAAAACTACATAGTTGATCGTACCAAATATTTGTTGGCTTGTATATAGGACCACATAATGCATCGTATCAACTGCATGTGAGCCTTTGTATAGGACCGCATAGAGTCAATGTGAACTCGTACACAGTATTACGTAGTGCATTGTACCAACTCAATATAAGGCTGTATACAAGACTTCATGGTTCATTTTACAATGTCATAAGCTAATTTGTACTTGTGCACTGAACTGAAGAAAACATTCTTTCTACTCATATACTGCGGAACGTTTACTTTGTATTTCACAACAGTTCAATAAAGCCTTAGAATGGACTGCAATTAAATTTAAGGCCTTAACGGTGAATGCTGAGATTGAAAAGATTACAGTTTAATACCTAACACATTTGTTGTAACATTCTATTTATGAAAAGTATGGGCTAAGGTCTCAAATACACACACACACACACACACACACACACACACACACACACACACACACACACACACACACACACACACACACACACATACATCATACTGAAGTTCACACTGAAAGGTCATATTGAACGTTCTGAGCTGTAAACTTTTAAACCTCAAAATGGACGTGATGTAAAAATCTATAGATTAAAATTTTGCTGTGGATTTACTTACATTGTTGGCATTTGAATTTGTACAATGAATTGCTCTTAACTTACAGTTTAACTCTCGGGTATACAATATGCCTTGCATTTTCTCTGAAAGAGATCATCCTACTCTTGTGTTAGTTTCTGTTCCTTATCGTTAGTTATTCATTTCCTTTTTATCATACTATTCAAGGTTTCTTATCTCACCCTCACTTTTTCTCGAGACCATGTCACTGTACTCACTTTGCATGAGGGTTAATTTACTTAGGCTGATAAAATAATAGAATCAGCGTATTAAGTTTTAGGATGATAGCTTTGTAGTTTATTGGCAGAAAAACTTCTGGCGGTAATTATCAGTTTAGGCGAAAAACGTAGTTACCATTAGTGACCATGATTAATATTTGTTGGCTATAGGCCTTATGTATGCAAACATTGCAAATCGGCTCTGGAAACTTGCATCTAAGAAATAACCAATGGGTTTCAGTAAAATTTCCAAGTAAGTCACAGTGATACACTTTGGCGAATAAAATATTTCAGTACTATTTGGTCAGCCCTCTTTGTGGTCAAATTGTGCAGGGACGCCGCAACCGCAGTTCTGTAAAGTAGGCCACAAGTTGATGGCTGTATCCTGTCCGTGGTCATAACAGATACTCGTGGGAAAACAACTCTCTTTTTTGCCAGAGAAATAACAACTGTAGAAATGCTGTCATAAATGAACTCCTCCTCTACCGCTCTAGAAGGAAGGGTGCCTTTAATTGGTACAATTGAAAAGCAGGGGCAACAGGAAGAGCAGAGCAGCTCGCGCCAGTATGGTCCAGTGTTTCATCACGTGACAGAGCCATCAAACTAGAGCCCCAGTACATTCTTACGCATCAGTGTGCCTTTTCATGATATTAAAGCATGACATGACACAAAATTAGGATAAAAGATGAACAGATCACAAACAGATTTTACCACGTGCTTTTCATCAAGAAGTTCCTTTCGTTTTTAAATTAACGTCCTCCAACGCAAGTTATGTCGACCAATGAATAAAATTGATGAAAAGATGCTCAAATGAGCCAAGGGTCCATGGAACTTAGAGTTAACTCTCATTCATCTTTCAGGATAAGGGGAAACGCCAGAAAAAGCCTTGCTCAGATCACTTATCCTAGCCGAATGTGAAGTAGACGCGCTACACCACGCCACAGTGGCGGACAAGGAAAAAGGTGTGAAGACCCAATTCATAATAATAACAAAATTCAAAATCACTTTACCTTTCCATAGCTCACTAGTTTCTGGTAGAAACTGGATTATCATTTACTAATTGGCATCATTCCTTCTTTCGTCGCTTAGCCTGTTCGTGTATTTATTCCCTATGTGGCTTTATCATTGCAAAACGCATTAAATTACCCATTTATGTCTTTCGATCTATTAATACTATCATAGCATTTTCCTGCTGTTTATAATGCTGTTGCGATTGATCTTCCAAATACTACCGCTTGCACCCAATACTGTTGCTTGCTGCTAGTACTGCTGCAATTGCTTCTCCAAATAGCAGTGCTGATTGCTGCTGTTAATGATGTAGTATCTCCTCGAAATACGATTGCTGATAGCTGCTGATAATGCTACAGTTGCTTCTCCAAATACTACTGCTGATTGCTGCTGTTGATGGTGTAGTATCTCCTCGAAATACGATTGCTGATAGCTCCTGATAATGCTACAGTTGCTTTTCCAAATACTACTGCTGAATGCTGCTGTTAATGGTATAGTATCTCCTCGAAATACGATTGCTGATAGTTGCTGATAATGCTACAGTTGCTTCTCCAAATACTACTGCTGATTGCTGCTGTTAATGATGTAGTATCTCCTCGAAATACGATTGCTGATAGCTGCTGATAATGCTACAGTTGCTTTTCCAAATACTACTGCTGAATGCTGCTGTTAATGGTATAGTATCTCCTCGAAATACGATTGCTGATAGTTGCTGATAATGCTACAGTTGCTTCTCCAAATACTACTGCTGATTGCTGCTGTTAATGATGTAGTATCTCCTCGAAATATGATTGCTGATAGCTGCTGATAATGCTACAGTTGCTTCTCCAAATACTACTGATGATTGCTGCTGTTAATGATGTAGTATCTCCTCGAAATATGATTGCTGATAGCTGCTGATAATGCTTCAGTTGCTTCTCCGAATACTACTGCTGATTGCTGCTGTTAATGATGTAGTATCTCCTCGAAATACGATTGCTGATGGCTGCTGATAATGCTACAGTTGCTTCTCCGAATACTACTGCTGATTGCTGCTGTTAATGATGTAGTATCTCCTCGAAATACGATTGCTGATGGCTGCTGATAATGCTACAGTTGCTTCTCCGAATACTACTGCTGATTGCTGCTGTTAATGATGTAGTATCTCCTCGAAATACGATTGCTGATGGCTGCTGATAATGCTACAGTTGCTTTTCCGAATACTACTGCTGATTGCTGCTGTTACTGGCACAGTTACTTCTCCCAATTCTACTGCTTATTGCTATTTTTACAGGTGCAATTACTTTCTCAAATACTGCTAGTTACGTCTTCAAATGCTATTAGCTGCTATTATTGGCGCACTTCGCTCCCCAAATATTACAGCTCATTGCTGCTGTTACTTTTGCAGTTGCTTCTCCAAACACCATCGCTGCTGCTGTCAGTAGTCCTACTAGAGTTGAACCTCCTAATACCGCTTTTGTTACTTCTGCAATTGTTCCTCCAAATATTACTGCTGCCTACTGTTACATACTTGCAGCAACTCTTGCTAATATTACTGTTGATGGTGGCCACTCTACTAACGCTTATACTGCTATTCCTCTTAATGTTGCTTCTACCAGTGCTTATACTCCTCCTTGTCCTACTTATTCTACCACGGTTACATCTACTTTTATGCAACTACTCTTATGGTTTTCCTCCTAGTGCGTTACTACTAGGTACAATCATAAGTCCTCTACTAACTGCTGTTGCTGCTGCCGATCTTGCTGGTGTACATTACACTATTAATACTTCCGTTACTTAACCTGGTACCCCATCTGGTTCTCCTCATAAACGGTAATGTGTTCCCTCTAAGTACTGCACCACATATAGCTACCACTGCTGCTGTTGGTCCTCTTATCTTATTGTTGCTCTTCCTTGTCGTTCTACTACTACTATAACAACGACTACTACGACCTATTCTTACTATTGCTCTTCCTCCTACTTCTGCACCTTCAATTTTATCACTGCTGCCTATAGTTCTCCTACTATTGTTGCTATTCCTTGTCCTTCTTCTGGGTCTATTACTACGACTACTACTACTACTACTACTACTACTACTACTACTACTACTACTACTACTACTACTACTACTACTACTACTACTACTTCTATTACTATTGCTGCTGATGATGATGCTACTGTTGCCCCCCCAGGGGCCTACTGCGGTAGGTACGGGAATTGGCGATCCCGAGATCCGGAGCCAAATCTCTCGATTAGGTGCCTCTGAATGGTGAGAGAGCTAATGCCAAACGCCCAAACAAGGTCCACATCCGTGTTTGACCCTAATCTAAGTTAAAAAAGTACATTAAACCAAATTCAGAGAAAAACCAAAGCAAAGTCAGAGAGAAGCCTGAGTGGAGCCAGAGCGCAGCCGGAGCCAAGCCAGAACCAAGCCAAAGTTAAGGTGCAGAACGAAGTTAGTGTGAGGTCGGAGCGGGACAGGAGCGGGGCCAGAACCTAGCAAGAGCCAAGCCAGAACGAAGACAGATCCAAGCAACAGTATAGTTAAAGGAATGTTAGAGTGAAGCCAGAGCGAAACCAGAGCCAAGCCAGTGCAGGACCGTAGCGGGGACCGGAGCCTAGCCAGAGCAAAGCCAGAGCCAAGCCAGTGCAGGACCGTAGCGGGGACCGGAGCCTAGCCAGAGCTAAGCCAGAGTGGAGCCAGTGCAGGACCGTAGCGGGGACCGGAGCCTAGCCAGAGCTAAGCCAGAGCCAAGCCAGAACCAAGCCAAAGTTAAGGTGCAGAACGAAGTTAGTGTGAGGTCGGAGCGGGACAGGAGCGGGGCCAGAACCTAGCAAGAGCCAAGCCAGAACGAAGACAGATCCAAGCGAGAGTATAGTTAAGGAATTTTAGAGTGAAGCCAGAGCGAAACCAGAGCTAAGCCAGTGCGTGACCGTAGCGGTGACCGGAGCCTAGCCAGAGCAAAGCCAGAGTGGAACCAGAGCGTAGCCAGAGCGGAACTTGAGTGGAGCCAGATCCAAGCCAGAGCAGGACCGTAGCGGGGACCGGAGCCTAGCCAGAGCTAAGCCAGAGCCAAGCCAGAACCAAGCCAAAGTTAAGGTGCAGAACGAAGTTAGTGTGAGGTCGGAGCGGGACAGGAGCGGGGCCAGAACCTAGCAAGAGCCAAGCCAGAACGAAGACAGATCCAAGCAACAGTATAGTTAAAGGAATGTTAGAGTGAAGCCAGAGCGAAACCAGAGCCAAGCCAGTGCAGGACCGTAGCGGGGACCGGAGCCTAGCCAGAGCTAAGCCAGAGCCAAGCCAGAACCAAGCCAAAGTTAAGGTGCAGAACGAAGTTAGTGTGAAGTCGGAGCGGGACAGGAGCGGGGCTAGAACCTAGCAAGAGCCAAGCCAGAACGAAGACAGATCCAAGCAACAGTATAGTTAAAGGAATGTTAGAGTGAAGCCAGAGCGAAACCAGAGCCAAGCCAGTGCAGGACCGTAGCGGGGACCGGAGCCTAGCCAGAGCTAAGCCAGAGCCAAGCCAGAACCAAGCCAAAGTTAAGGTGCAGAACGAAGTTAGTGTGAGGTCGGAGCGGGACAGGAGCGGGGCCAGAACCTAGCAAGAGCCAAGCCAGAACGAAGACAGATCCAAGCAACAGTATAGTTAAAGGAATGTTAGAGTGAAGCCAGAGCGAAACCAGAGCCAAGCCAGTGCAGGACCGTAGCGGGGACCGGAGCCTAGCCAGAGCTAAGCCAGAGCCAAGCCAGAACCAAGCCAAAGTTAAGGTGCAGAACGAAGTTAGTGTGAGGTCGGAGCGGGACAGGAGCGGGGCCAGAACCTAGCAAGAGCCAAGCCAGAACGAAGACAGATCCAAGCAACAGTATAGTTAAAGGAATGTTAGAGTGAAGCCAGAGCGAAACCAGAGCCAAGCCAGTGCAGGACTGTAGCGGGGACCGGAGCCTAGCCAGAGCTAAGCCAGAGCCAAGCCAGAACCAAGCCAAAGTTAAGGTGCAGAACGAAGTTAGTGTGAGGTCGGAGCGGGACAGGAGCGGGGCCAGAACCTAGCAAGAGCCAAGCCAGAACGAAGACAGATCCAAGCGAGAGTAGGTATAGTTAAAGGAATGTTAGAGTGAAGCCAGAGCGAAACCAGAGCCAAGCCAGTGCAGGACCGTAGCGGGGACCGGAGCCTAGCCAGAGCTAACCCAGAGCCAAGCCAGAACCAAGCCAAAGTTAAGGTGCAGAACGAAGTTAGTGTGAGGTCGGAGCGGGACAGGAGCGGGGCCAGAACCTAGCAAGAGCCAAGCCAGAACGAAGACAGATCCAAGCAACAGTATAGTTAAAGGAATGTTAGAGTGAAGCCAGAGCGAAACCAGAGCCAAGCCAGTGCAGGACCGTAGCGGGGACCGGAGCCTAGCCAGAGCTAAGCCAGAGCCAAGCCAGAGCAGGACTGGAGACGTGCCGGAACCTAGCCAGAGCCAAGCTAGAGCGAAGCCAGAGCCAAGTCAGGGTTAGCTTTAAGAATGAAGGTAGTGAGGCCAGAGCGAAGCCAGAGCGGGACCGAAGGTGGGCCGGAGCCTAGCCAGAGCCAAGCCAGAGCCAATTTAGAGTGAATACAGGGTGAAGTTAGAGTGAGGTTTGAGTGAAGCCGGAGCGAAGCCAGAGCAGAGCCAGAGCCAAGACAGAGCGGAATCCGGGGGGTGGGTGGCCGAATCCTAGCCAGAGCGTAGCCAGAGCCAAGCCAGAACCAAGCCAAAGTTAAGGTATAGAACGAAGTGAGTGTGAGGCCGGAGCGGGACAGGAGCGGGGCCAGAACCTAGCAAGAGCCAAGCCAGAACGAAGACAGATCCAAGCGAGAGTATAGTTAAAGGAATGTTAGAGTGAAGCCAGAGCGAAACCAGAACCAAGCCAGTGCAGGACCGTAGCGGGGACCGGAGCCTAGCCAGAGCTAAGCCGGAGCCAAGCCAGAACCAAGCCAAAGTTAAGGTGCAGAACGAAGTTAGTGTGAGGTCGGAGCGGGACAGGAGCGGGGCCAGAACCTAGCAAGAGCCAAGCCAGAACGAAGACAGATCCAAGCAACAGTATAGTTAAAGGAATGTTAGAGTGAAGCCAGAGCGAAACCAGAGCCAAGCCAGTGCAGGACCGTAGCGGGGACCGGAGCCTAGCCAGAGCAAAGCCAGAGCCAAGCCAGTGCAGGACCGTAGCGGGGACCGGAGCCTAGCCAGAGCTAAGCCAGAGTGGAGCCAGTGCAGGACCGTAGCGGGGACCGGAGCCTAGCCAGAGCTAAGCCAGAGCCAAGCCAGAACCAAGCCAAAGTTAAGGTGCAGAACGAAGTTAGTGTGAGGTCGGAGCGGGACAGGAGCGGGGCCAGAACCTAGCAAGAGCCAAGCCAGAACGAAGACAGATCCAAGCGAGAGTATAGTTAAGGAATTTTAGAGTGAAGCCAGAGCGAAACCAGAGCTAAGCCAGTGCGTGACCGTAGCGGTGACCGGAGCCTAGCCAGAGCAAAGCCAGAGTGGAACCAGAGCGTAGCCAGAGCGGAACTTGAGTGGAGCCAGATCCAAGCCAGAGCAGGACCGTAGCGGGGACCGGAGCCTAGCCAGAGCTAAGCCAGAGCCAAGCCAGAACCAAGCCAAAGTTAAGGTGCAGAACGAAGTTAGTGTGAGGTCGGAGCGGGACAGGAGCGGGGCCAGAACCTAGCAAGAGCCAAGCCAGAACGAAGACAGATCCAAGCAACAGTATAGTTAAAGGAATGTTAGAGTGAAGCCAGAGCGAAACCAGAGCCAAGCCAGTGCAGGACCGTAGCGGGGACCGGAGCCTAGCCAGAGCTAAGCCAGAGCCAAGCCAGAACCAAGCCAAAGTTAAGGTGCAGAACGAAGTTAGTGTGAAGTCGGAGCGGGACAGGAGCGGGGCTAGAACCTAGCAAGAGCCAAGCCAGAACGAAGACAGATCCAAGCAACAGTATAGTTAAAGGAATGTTAGAGTGAAGCCAGAGCGAAACCAGAGCCAAGCCAGTGCAGGACCGTAGCGGGGACCGGAGCCTAGCCAGAGCTAAGCCAGAGCCAAGCCAGAACCAAGCCAAAGTTAAGGTGCAGAACGAAGTTAGTGTGAGGTCGGAGCGGGACAGGAGCGGGGCCAGAACCTAGCAAGAGCCAAGCCAGAACGAAGACAGATCCAAGCAACAGTATAGTTAAAGGAATGTTAGAGTGAAGCCAGAGCGAAACCAGAGCCAAGCCAGTGCAGGACCGTAGCGGGGACCGGAGCCTAGCCAGAGCTAAGCCAGAGCCAAGCCAGAACCAAGCCAAAGTTAAGGTGCAGAACGAAGTTAGTGTGAGGTCGGAGCGGGACAGGAGCGGGGCCAGAACCTAGCAAGAGCCAAGCCAGAACGAAGACAGATCCAAGCAACAGTATAGTTAAAGGAATGTTAGAGTGAAGCCAGAGCGAAACCAGAGCCAAGCCAGTGCAGGACTGTAGCGGGGACCGGAGCCTAGCCAGAGCTAAGCCAGAGCCAAGCCAGAACCAAGCCAAAGTTAAGGTGCAGAACGAAGTTAGTGTGAGGTCGGAGCGGGACAGGAGCGGGGCCAGAACCTAGCAAGAGCCAAGCCAGAACGAAGACAGATCCAAGCGAGAGTAGGTATAGTTAAAGGAATGTTAGAGTGAAGCCAGAGCGAAACCAGAGCCAAGCCAGTGCAGGACCGTAGCGGGGACCGGAGCCTAGCCAGAGCTAACCCAGAGCCAAGCCAGAACCAAGCCAAAGTTAAGGTGCAGAACGAAGTTAGTGTGAGGTCGGAGCGGGACAGGAGCGGGGCCAGAACCTAGCAAGAGCCAAGCCAGAACGAAGACAGATCCAAGCAACAGTATAGTTAAAGGAATGTTAGAGTGAAGCCAGAGCGAAACCAGAGCCAAGCCAGTGCAGGACCGTAGCGGGGACCGGAGCCTAGCCAGAGCTAAGCCAGAGCCAAGCCAGAGCAGGACTGGAGACGTGCCGGAACCTAGCCAGAGCCAAGCTAGAGCGAAGCCAGAGCCAAGTCAGGGTTAGCTTTAAGAATGAAGGTAGTGAGGCCAGAGCGAAGCCAGAGCGGGACCGAAGGTGGGCCGGAGCCTAGCCAGAGCCAAGCCAGAGCCAATTTAGAGTGAATACAGGGTGAAGTTAGAGTGAGGTTTGAGTGAAGCCGGAGCGAAGCCAGAGCAGAGCCAGAGCCAAGACAGAGCGGAATCCGGGGGGTGGGTGGCCGAATCCTAGCCAGAGCGTAGCCAGAGCCAAGCCAGAACCAAGCCAAAGTTAAGGTATAGAACGAAGTGAGTGTGAGGCCGGAGCGGGACAGGAGCGGGGCCAGAACCTAGCAAGAGCCAAGCCAGAACGAAGACAGATCCAAGCGAGAGTATAGTTAAAGGAATGTTAGAGTGAAGCCAGAGCGAAACCAGAACCAAGCCAGTGCAGGACCGTAGCGGGGACCGGAGCCTAGCCAGAGCTAAGCCAGAGTGGAGCCAGAACCAAGCCAAAGTTAAGGTGCAGAACGAAGTTAGTGTGAGGCCGGAGCGGGACAGGAGCGGGGCCAGAACCTAGCAAGAGCCAAGCCAGAACGAAGACAGATCCAAGCAAGAGTATAGTTAAAGGAATGTTAGAGTGAAGCCAGAGCGAAACCAGAGCCAAGCCAAAGTTAAGGTGCAGAACGAAGTTAGTGTGAGGTCGGAGCGGGACAGGAGCGGGGCCAGAACCTAGCAAGAGCCAAGCCAGAACGAAGACAGATCCAAGCAACAGTATAGTTAAAGGAATGTTAGAGTGAAGCCAGAGCGAAACCAGAGCCAAGCCAGTGCAGGACCGTAGCGGGGACCGGAGCCTAGCCAGAGCTAAGCCAGAGTGGAGCCAGAACGTAGCTAGAGCGGAACTTGAGCGGAGCCAGAGCCAAGCCAGAGCAGGACCGGAGTGGTGACCGGGGCCTAGTCAGAGCGAAGGCAAAGCGAAGCCAGTGTTAATGTACAGAATGAAGTTAATGTGAGGCCAGAGCAAAGCCAGAGCGCAGCCAGAGCAGGACTGGAGACGTGCCGGAACCTAGCCAGAGCCAAGCTAGAGCGAAGCCAGAGCCAAGTCAGGGTTAGCTTTAAGAATGAAGGTAGTGAGGCCAGAGCGAAGCCAGAGCGGGACCGAAGGTGGGCCGGAGCCTAGCCAGAGCCAAGCCAGAGCCAATTTAGAGTGAATACAGGGTGAAGTTAGAGTGAGGTTTGAGTGAAGCCGGAGCGAAGCCAGAGCAGAGCCAGAGCCAAGCCAGAGCGGAATCCGGGGGGTGGGTGGCCGAATCCTAGCCAGAGCGTAGCCAGAGCCAAGCCAGAACCAAGCCAAAGTTAAGGTATAGAACGAAGTGAGTGTGAGGCCGGAGCGGGACAGGAGCGGGGCCAGAACCTAGCAAGAGCCTAGCCTGAACGAAGACAGTTCCAAGCAAGAGTATATAGTTAAGGAATGTTAGAGTGAAGCCAGAGCGAAGCCAGAGCGAAACCAGAGCCAAGCCAGTGCGGGACCGTAGCAGGGACCGGGGCCCAGCCAGAGCAAAGCCAGAGTGGAGCCAGAGCATAGCCAGAGCGGAACTTGAGCGGAGCCAGAGCCAAGCCAGAGCGGGACCGGAGTGGTGACCGGGGCCTAGCCAGAGTGAAGGCAGAGCGAAGCCAGTGTTAAAGGTACAGAATGAAGTGTGAGGCCAGAGCGAAGCCTGAGCGAAGCCAGAGCGGGACCGGAGGCCGGTCGGAACCTAATCAGAGCAAAGCCAGAGTCAAGCTAGGGCAAAGTTAGAGGGATTTTAGAATGAAGTCTGAGTGAGGTTATGGTGAAGCGGGAGAGAAGCCAGAATGGAACCAGATTGGAGCCAGAGCACGCTAGAGCAGATAAATGGTAAAGTCGGAATGAAGCCACAGCAAAGCCAAAGTGGAGCTAGAGCAAAGTGAAGGCAAAGCCACAGCAGAGTCAAAGGAAAGTTAAAGATAAGTTAAGTGAAAGGAAGAATTGTAAAGTGAAATACAGTTTTTGAAAGGGCGCTAATGACCATCGAGTTGAGCACCCCTAAATTTTTATCATCATCATCATCATCATCATCAATCATCATCATCATCATGCTGCTGTTGCTACTCTTCCTGAAAATGGATGTCGTATTTATTAGCCGTATGATTGAACAATGTTTTAATATTGAATAAAATTATAATTAAATTATAATGAGGAAGTAATGTAAATGAATTTAATATAATGATTATTACTTGTGGATAAGTTCATGAAACGTAAATTCAATTACTAGAATGCGAGTAAATATTTTAACTCAGAGCTATGTAATAATGTTGCTGGTCTATATGGATAAAAAATGTCACTTCTAAAGGTGTTGTCACGGGATAGGTCGCCACCTGGGTCATTAGTAGCCCGGTCGGGACCGGTCCAAACCTGGCTCAAACCAGCATTTCAGGGAAATGTCCAAGTGTTGGCGGTTCGCTAGCTAGAGTGGGTTTCTGAGAAACTAGCCGGAGGCGAGGCTTTAGCTGTTTTGGTAGGTGAGATGAGGCTCTAGAGCCAGTCCTCCTGGTCTGAGACGTGGTGCAGTGCAGACGTGTCTAGCCGTCCCTTGACAAACATTTAGTTAGTAATAACCAGCGCGTATCTTATAAAGTGAAGAATATCTCTCAGCAGTGAAGTAAGCGCCGAAGTATATTTTTAAGATCGTGCTAGTGATTTATTCAACCGTGATAGATTTCAGCCATTCCGTATAGCTTAACCGTGATAGTGAAAAGATATAGTCATTGGATCTGAACATGGCGACAACTCATGGTGAACTGTGAGCACGGAACGACGCTGGGAAATAAAGCAATTACAAGGAACTGTGTTAAAATGAAATGTGTAGAGTTTAACGACCACTTTTACTACATACGGCACCGCAGGCGGTGACACCGATGGTACATGAGGTGAAGATGGAGCACCGGTGGAATGAGATGGTGGGGGAAACCGGAGGTCCCGGAGAAAACGCGCCCCAGCGCCGTGTGGTCAACCACAAATCTCACTTTGCAAGGAGGAAGGAACTGTGTTGTTTTCATTCGTCAACCTATCTCACACATACCCTGCAGCTAGCGTAGTCTCAACTCTACTGACTAGCCAAGGCAAAGCAGTAGATATCTGAGGAAGCTAATCTACTCGACGATCAGACCATCGGGATCCAGGCTGCTGGGATCACATCAACAAACAACTCGTTGACAAATTACATCGGCTGAAGTAATCCTAAGCAATCTCTCAAAAAAAAAAAAAAAAAAAAAAAAAAAAAATGTCTGTTAAAATTGAACCAGAATGCTTCTTATGTAAAATTGAGCGCGAGGGTTCACATTTATTAACTTTTTCCTGAAGCGCTTTACCATGATCTTAAAATAGAAGTATAAAGTGCCATAAATACCTGTAAATGAATATAAACCATTTTGTTTATTGAAACAATGAGAGTTACGTTGTTTGTTAGTTAACGATGAGCCTCTGCCAACACACAAATCCCGGTACCCTCGGGCTGTAAAAAAATATAGGAATGATATTCTACCTATCGATAATGTGGATATTCTCGATTTAACAGTTGACAGTAAACTAAGATGGAATGAACATATTAATAAAATTGCAAATAAATTATCATCAGCCCTTTTTGTTATACATAATATATCAAAATTTGTATCAGCTGAAACTGCCAAGATAGTCTATTTCGCTTTTATTCATTCAATTATTACATATGGCATAGAGTTGAGGGGATCAACATCTAAAGCCAATCTCAAAAAGATCTTTACATTACAAAAACGAGCCATCAGCCAATCTGCCAATGTATAGTCATTGTAAGCAAGCATTCAAAACTCTTTCAATACTAATCCTTCCCAGTATCTTTATATTAACATCCATATTGTATATGCGAAATAGCTCTTTGCCTCAATATTCAGCTATTCATAACTACAACACTAGAGGAAAACAGAACTTGATAACTCAATTACATAGATTAAAATTATATGAAAGAAAGATTGATTATATTGGCAGTAAATTATTCAATAAATTACCAAGAAATTTTAGAAATATTACTCCATTACGTATGTTTAAACATATATTAACTAATTTTCTTAAATCAATAGCTTACTATGACGTGGAAGAATTTCTGAATGATAATGATGTTGTTATTGTGACCTACAGTAACTTTTTATCAATGTATTTGTATTACAATCATCTTTAGGTATTATTTAAAACTTTAACTGTTATTACTTGTAATTGTATTGATTGTCTTTATTTATTTTTAACTGGACTATGATCTTAAACAAGTTTTCAATTGTGTATACTATTGTACTTATTAAAAGAGCAGTAAAATTGAAGAGTAAACCGCGAGTGGGTTACCATATGTTTAATGACTAAGGGGCACATTCCTATGACATTAAAGTCTGTAATCTGAGTTTCAATTAAATAAAACACATATACACGTCTTCTGATGAAAATATATAAATGATATTGGATGTTAAAATTCATATTTCTCAGTATTTCATATCATTGGTCATATTTATGCTTATTTCTATGATAAAGTCGTATTTTGTTTATTATAGTGTAGTCAGCAGCCATTATAAATATAATGAACCAACATTATATCTGTATAAAGGTCGCCAACAGCACTGCCCACCTGTTTTTGAAGGATTCTTTTAGCACATAGCAAACATTCGTACAGGTGGACTTGAAGCAAAGTTTGAAGATTCGGAGCTGAAATTTTTCTCAGATGAATTAACTTACTTCCAATATGGTTCAGTAACCTCATGTGATGTGGAAAGTAGTTTCTCAAGATATAAGAACATTCTACCTGACAGTTGAAGAAGAGGTTTGGCAACCTATTATGCGTTTCAAATGGGAAGAGTTCTGGAGTCCAGCTAATCAGATGCCGTTTCACACTCAGCGTTGCCAGCTTGTTACCCCACTCCTTTTATATTCCTCTCTCTCGCACACTCATACAACATGCAGGTCTGCTTGGCGCAGACGTTAAGGTAAACAAATTATATTTTAGAAACTTTTAAAATGTTGTAGTTGCCAAAATCAAAACTGGAAAAAGCATTTCCACAAATTATGTATATTTTAAAATACTATAACTATAATTATAGTTTATGAATTGCCTGTTTTTCTAATCCAATGGAACTGCCAGTGGCTCATCCATATCGCTGTCAGTGTCACTTCCGTTAAGAGACAATTCGTCATTGTCACTGTCTTCATCGTCTGAGTCTTGCAAATTTATGATTATAGGTTACAAAACCTCGTCACGTGCTATTTCTTTCTTAAAATCGTCTTCTTGAAGGTTTTCTGCATGCCTCACACATTTTTCCCAGTCCTGTTGTATTACCTTGTCAATTTCTTCGTGAACAAGTTGTTTAACGTCCGTCAATTTAAAAGTATTATTTATTTTTGCAATCCCCCTTGTTAGTTGAGCCCACACCAACTCTATTAGATTATATTGGCAGTGGTAATGTGGGAGGTGTATTACCTCGTCTCCCGTTCCAATTGCAAGTTGATCCAGCTGATACATATTTTTCCGTGTTTTTAAACAGAAACACTCTTTCCAATAACTCATTTTTAGTTTCTGTTTCCGAAAAAATTTTGAAGAACGTGTACACCTTAAAAATAATACTTCGAGCCTGATTTCGCAATACCAGCCACTTTGACTCGCCACTAAATTCACCGCAAGAAGCCATTGCACTATTTAACTCTTACTCTACTATTGCGTAAAGAACAACTGAATGATATTGATCTGAACTCTCCAGAGTAAATAAACACTTCTTATCCAGCATTCATTCATAAACATAAGCATACAGCATTCCACAGGCTAACAGTAAATGAAGTGTTTGCTCCTTCTCGAATTTAACACCTTGACTTATTTACAGTAATTCTTTTATCACGTCATGTAAGAAGTTTAAATTTCAGTTCTACGTAATTAAAAGTATATGTACATACATACATATATACACACCAACCGCTTTGAACTCTCTAGAGTACATAGGTTTTACGAACCATTCATAAACAAAGATATAATGTGACCAGACACGTTCTGCCAGGGCAGCACGAAATTTATTGTTGCCTCTCGCTCGAATTGGATTATTCAAAGTAATTCTTTTATCACGTCATGTCAAACATTTAGGTTTCAGTTCTGAGTAATTACAAATATACGTACACGCATACATGCCAACCAATAATGATATTCATACAGTGCTTACGTCGAGATTTATTGTTATAATACAGGTAATAGTGGTCTATTTATTTGTATTAGAAAAACTATTTGAGCTAAAAGTATGGGGTTTTCATGGTCATGTTAGATACATTACTCTCTACCTTCCACATGGATCAGTTTTGGCAAAATCTGAATTTTCGTCTTAGCGTGAATAGCGTTTCATACAGATTGATTAGGATGGCGCTCCTCACACATCACTTACCGGGAATGCAATACGACAACACTGCAGGACTCCGATTGGTTGCTCACTTAGTAGCGCTCAAGGATAAACACCGTCCCATTTGAAACGCATAATAAAATGCACATTGTAATGCATGCACATCGTTGCTGATGAAAACTAATCCCCAGGTATAAATATTTTATTTCTCTTAATTGCTATTTTCCTAAGACAATAATTTTTCTTCTCTAATTTAGAACCTTTTAAACTTCCATAAAGGTTCCATAAAGAGCTGAATTAAGTATTAGAGAAGACTTTTTTCCTGCAGAAACGATTGGATTTGTTATGCATGAACAATTATTAATCGTTAATTAAAGTTTGATTGTCAATTAATATAATATGATTAATACATTTATTAAGTTATAAATATAATTGTCCTTTTAGGTCACATTTGAGCTCTTTTCAGGTCATAAATGTATGCATATTTTCTACTTTTTACGTCACAGGAATCCGCCCCGTATTAATGACCCTATACTACTACTACTACTACTACTACTACTACTACTACTACTACTACTACTACTACTACTACTACTACTACTACTACTACTACTACTACTACTACTACTACTACTTCTACTACTACTACTACTACTACTACTACTACTACTGCTTCAGGTGTAACTACTACTCGTACCAGTACTACTGTTAATATTACTACTGCAACAGCTACTTCTGATGCTGCTGTCCCTGGTGTGCGTCACCCATTTCTTCTTTCTTTACTAGTACATATTAGTTAGAGAAGGTATTCCACTTCACCCAAGAATGCGATGCAAAGAGAAATTTCATTGGGAATATTTGTTTTGGGGTTCCCCGAAACCATAAAAGTCGTTTAGAAATAGTTCGCGCTCGCGTGAGTTTACATGTGTGTGTCCGTTCAACATCTTCCAAGGATAAACATCAATATTTTAAATATTTCTTCAACCCTAAGCTACCATTTAAATGGAAAACTCATGACAAGTTCACCTTCAGAAATTACTCTAAAGATGTTGATTAAATGTTTTGAACAAGAGTAGGAGGAGAAATCTGAGTTCAAACATCAGATTTTTTAATATGGCCCTAGACAGATCTGCTTACTAGCTGCTACATTTGTGAACCATGAGATATATTTATATGCATGGATGGTAGTGAGCATAGCTCAGCACCTGTTTAAGTTGGCTAGTAAATTTAATGGAGGATAATAAATGAGCTAATTGAAGCGAGTTACCGACGGTGTGAGAGTATTGAGTTAAATTGTTTCTTAATATTAACATGAGACACTGTACAAATTGAGTATTAGGTCTTCTAGCTTCTGACGTATCAATATCTTTACGATGTAAAATAACTGCTTCCGTAATGTCAAAGAGAAACTAATTTACTACAAATTCCTGAAAAGTTAATCGGGGAATCCTATTGCGGCGACCGCCCCAGTGCGGCGCTAGTGACTGCCGATTATCGATAGCAGTAAAACATGATATAAGGGAAGTCAAAGTTAGAAAGTATCAGCTTGAACCCATCTGCATTATAACTCCTACTATTGATGCTGCTAAATTTTAAATCCCTTATTTGCATCTGAAATGCTATAGTGATTTTGTGATTCGCGACATTCAAGAAATTTGATTCTCCTTTTATTTTTCATAAATGACATTTATCGTTTATTTAGCCTTTGTAAATTTACTGTGTAATTTTTAATTAGCGACCATCTTATTAATGGATTCCAGATGACTTGATGGCGCTGATTTCTAATTGCTTTAGTTAGATTCATTGCTAACTGTTTTTCACTGTGATTGCCTAATTATATATTCTTCTTCTCTTCTTCTCTCTCTTCTTCTTCTCTTCTTCTTCTTCTTCTTCTTCTTCTTCTTCTTCTTCTTCTTCTTCTTTCTTCTTCTTCTTCTTCTTCTTCTTCTTCTTCTTCTTCTTCTTCTTCTTCTTCTTTCTTCTTCTTCTTCTTCTTCTTCTTCTTTCTTCTTCTTCTTCTTCTTCTTCTTCTTCTCTTCTTCTTCTTCTTCTTCTTCTTCTTCTTCTTCTCTTCTTCTTCTTCTTCTTCTTCTTCTTCTTCTTCTTCTTCTTCTTCTTCTTCTTTTCTTCTTCTTCTTCTTCTTCTTCTTCTTCTTCTTCTTCTTCTTCTTTTCTTCTTCTTCTTCTTCTTCTTCTTTCTTCTTCTTCTTCTTCTTCTTCTTCTTCTTCTTCTTCTTCTACTTCTTCTTCTTCTTCTTCTTCTTCTTCTTCTTCTTC